>WNWK01006818.1:0-100000 GCA_009830355.1 Cherax destructor
AAAATGTTTGGGGTGGGATTCTCTAGCCTATCCAGATAGCTATCTATCTTCTTTAACTGCTCTGTGAATTCCTCCGCAGTTGCTGATGGTGGTTTGTATACTAGGATAATTACTAGATTCTTATTTTCCACTTTAATGCCGAGGATTTCTACTATATCATTCGTAGCGTTCAAAACTTCTGTGCAACAGAGAGTATCTTTTATATAGAGTCCTACTCCTCCCTGTGACCTATTAATTCTATCACATCTATACATGTTATAGTTTTCTATCTGAATCTCTCCGTCCAAAACATCCCTTGTATGTGTTTCTGTAAATGCTCCAAACATGGCATTTGCTTCTGATAGGAGTCCACTAACATAACTAACTTTGTCATTTATATTTGATTTCAGACCCTGAATATTTGCAAATATGAAGCAGGAGTTACCATTTGGGATGTTTGGTCTTTCTTTGTGTTTGGTTAGTACCACTGGTGATGTCCTACTCTGGATCGCAACACTGAGTCTCTGAAAGAGGAAGCTGGTCGCCCTGTGGTCCTTGGTTTCTATGATGAGTTTTCCACCCAGCTCCTTGAGAAACTTTAGAGCACACTTGCCCCATGCTCCATGGGTCTCCGACCCTATTGGGATGAAGTTATAGCAAGAGGGAAGGTCTTCATATTTGCGGGTCTTCTGGGTCTCCCTGTGGCTGGCAGCTCCACCCCCTTCGGCTAAGGAGTGTGGCAGGTAGGTGTCTGCCAATGTGGCAGCACAGGTGTAGTCCCAAGCAATCTGCTTACCATATATATATATATATATATATATATATATATATATATATATATTTATTTTTATTAACACATCGGCCGTTTCCCACCAAGGCAGGGTGGCCCGAAAAATAAAAACTTTCATCATCATTCACTCCATCACTGTCTTGCCAGAGGCATGCTTACACTACAGTTATAAAACTGCAACATTAACACCCCTCCTTCAGAGTGCAGACACTACTTCCCATCTCCAGGACTCAAGTCCGGCCTGCCGGTTTTCCTGAATCCCTTCATAAATGTTACTTTACTTCCACTCCAACAGCACGTAAAGTATTAAAAACCATTTGTCTCCATTCACTCCTATCAAATACGCTCATGCATGTTTGCTGGAAGTCCAAGCCCCTCGCACACAAAACCTCCTTTATCCCCTCCCTCCAACCTTTCCTAGGCCGACCCCTACCCTGCCTTCACTCCACTACAGATTTATACACTCTCGAAGTCATTCTACTTTGTTCCATCCTCTCTACATGTCCAAACCACTTCAACAACCCCTCTTCAGCCCTCTGGATAACAGTCTTGGTAATCCCGCACCTCCTCCTAATTTCCACACTACGAATTCTATGCATTATATTCACACCACACATTGATCTCAGACATGACATCTCCACTGCCTCCAGCCTTCTCCTTGTTGCAACATTCACCACCCATGCTTCACACCCATATAAGAGTGTTCTTATAACTATACTCTCATACATTCCCGTCTTTGCTTCCACGGACAAAGTTCTTTGTCTCCACAGACTCCTAAGTGCACCCCTTACTCTTTTACCCTCATCAATTCTTTGATTCACCTCATCCTTCATAGACCCATCTGCTGACACGTCCACTCCTAAATATCTGAATACATTCACCTCCTCCATTCTCTCTCCCTCCAATCTGATATCCAATCTTTCATCACCTAATGTTTTTGTTATCCTCATCACCTTACTCTTTCCTATATTCACTTTCAATTTCCTTCTTTTACATACCCTACCAAACTCATCCACCAACCTCTGCAACTTCTCTTCAGAATCTCCCAAAAGCACAGTGTCATCAGCAAAAAGCAGCTGTGACAACTCCCACTTTGTGTTAGATTCTTTATCTTTTAACCCAACACCTCTTGCCAACACCCGCACATTCACTTCTGTTACAACCAAATCTATAAATATATTGAACAACCATGGTGACATCACACATCCTTGTCTAAGGCCTACTTTTACTGGGAAATAATCTCTCTCTCTCCTACATACTCTAACCTGAGCCTCACTATCCTCGTATAAACTCTTCACTGCTTTCAGTAACCTACCTCCTATTCCATACATTTGCAACATCTGCTACATTGGCCCCCTATCCACCCAAATCCATAAATGCCACAAAAACATCTTTACCCTTATCCAAATACTGTTCACCTATATGTTTCACTGTAAACACTTGGTCTACACACCCCCTACCTTTCCTAAAACCTCCTTGTTCATCTGCTATCCTATTCTCCATCTTACTCTTAATTCTTTCAATAATAACTCTACCATACACTTCACCAGGTATACTCAACAGACTTATTCCCCTATAATTTTTGCACTCTCTTTTGTCCCCTTTGCCTTTATACAAAGAACTATGCAATCTCTCTGCAATCTCTGTAATCTTTTGACAACCGGCCACAGGATTGGTATGGGCTGCATAATAAAGATATCAAACTAAAACTAAACTAAACTCTGCCAATCCCTAGGTACCTTACCCTCTTCCATACATTTATTCAATAAAAGCACCAACCACTCCAAAACTATATCCCCACCTGTTTTTAACATTTCTATCTTTATCCCATCAATCCCAGCTGCCTTACCCCTTTTCATTCTACCCACTGCCTCACGAACTTTCCCCACACTCACAACTGGCTCTTCCTCACTCCTACAAGATGTTATTCCTCCTTGCCCTATACACGAAATCACAGCTTCCATATCTTCATCAAAATTTAACAATTCCTCAAAATATTCCCTCCATCTTCCCGATACCTCTAACTCTCCATTTAATAACTCTCCTCTCCTATTTTTAACTGTCAAATCAATTCGTTCCCTAGGCTGTCTTAACTTATTAATCTCACTCTAAAACTTTTTCTTATTTTCAACAAAATTCGTTGATAACATCTCACCCACTCTCTCATTTGCTCTCTTTTTACATTGCTTCACCACTCTCTTAACCTCTATTTTTCTCTCCATATACTCTTCCCTCCTTGCATCACTACTACGTAAAAACCTCTCATATGGTAACTTTTTCTCCCTTACTACTCTCTTTACATCATCATTCCACCAATCGCTCTTCTTCCATCCCGCACCCACTCGCCTGTAACCACAAACTTCTGCTGAACACTCTAACACTACATTCTTAAACCTACCCCATACATCTTCGACTCCATTGCCTATACTCTCACTAGTCCATCTATCCTCCAATAGTTGTTTATATCTTACCCTAACTGCCTCCTCTTTTAGTTTATAAACCTTCACCTCTCTCTTACTTGTTGCTTTTATTTTCCTTGTATCCCATCTACCTTTTACTCTCACTGTAGTTACAACTAAAAAGTGATCTGATATTTCTGTGGCCCCTCTATAAACATGTACATCCTGAAGTCTACTCAACAGTCTTTTATCTACCAATACATAGTCCAACAAACAACTGTCATTACGCCCCACATCATATCTTGTATACTTATTTATCCTCTTTTTCTTAAAATATGTATTGCCTATAACTAAACCCCTTTCTATACAAAGTTCAATCAAAGGGCTTCCATTATCATTTACACCTGGCACCCCAAACTAACCTACCACACCCTCTCTAAATGTTTCTCCTACTTTAGCATTCAGGTCCCCCTACCACAATTACCCTCTCACTTGGTTCAAAAGTTCTTATACATTCGCTTAACATCTCTCTTTCTCTCTCTCTCTCTCTCTCTCTCTCTCTCTCTATATATATATATATATATATATATATATATATATATATATATATATATATATATATATATATATATATATATACATATATTGTATGTATTGTTAATATTCACACAAAGTATCATTGGTATGAATAAGCAGGTGTATACAATATAAAGAGAATCATATTACAGAGAGAAGAGTGATAGTGTAAGCAAGCAGGTTAGTAGGTCTAATAGTATTAACCTCAGCAAATGGTGTGTGTATCTCGCCCGTCAGAGTGGATCCTGTCTGGCTCCATTAATGTGTCGTGTGCTGGGATCCAGTTATCATGTTTCACTCTGCAGCTCAACGCTTCAAATAAAAGCATTTAAATGACTGGTAGATAAGCCTCATGAGCACTCAGGACGCTGTGCTCAGCGAGGGTGAGCTCAGCGAGGGTGAGCTCAGCGAGGGTGAGCTCAGCGAGGGTGAGCTCAGCGAGGGTGAGCTCAGCGAGGGTGAGCCGGAGGTCGTTGCTGTCGTGGCCTGTCGTAACTGTGTTATACCTGTGATCGGTTTAGAGAGACTTCCTATTCTCGCAGTAATCAAAATGGGGCCAGGCTTCTCTGTCGACTGTCTGGTCAGCCAGCCTCTTGCTGTCGGCGACATGTTGGCTCCCACATATCCACCACAGCCTCGTTAAATCTGGCACTCCTCGGAGTTATTGATTCAGTTTCTTCTTAAAAACTTCTAGACTTGTTCCGGTAGTGTTTCTGATATCGATAAGGCACACGCTGAAGAGTCGAGGACCACAAATGTTGATGCAGTGTTCTCTAATTTTTGCCCATATCGCCCCTCTTTTCGCTGGGCATATTTTATACTTCTTACCATATTTGTCACTCCAGTATATTATGCCAGAGTTTAAGTCTTAAAGCATATATCATCAGATAGTTCTCCCTCCCCAGTTTTTTTTAGGCACTACAGTAGTTTAAATGTTTTGTTGGTTCTCTGTGGGAAGTAAATGATCTCTCTCCTGCCCTGAATGGAGCCGTCAACACTGAACAATACTCTCAGCGAGGGAACACCAGTGATGTGAAAAGTGTCACTATTGGCCTTATTTCTCGTTATGAAAGTTCTCATTATCCACCCTATCATTTTCCTGGTTTGCCTGGAATTTGCCTTATCGTGTTCCTTAAATGATAGGGCAGCTAAATTTTTATACCCAGGTATTTTACATGTTTCTTTCGTTCCATGAAGTGGTCCTCCTGTAATGTGTGTGTACAATGGTTCTTTTGAGTTCTTCAGTTTTTTCATATCTGAATATATTACATTTCCTAAATCTTTATGAATTATACAGCTCGCAGGGAATGATATTCAAACAGATTTGATTCCATATTGGTTGAATACAATACTGCGGCTAGCATTTTTATCTATTTGCTGTGAAGACGAGAAACAGTGTGGGAGACAGCATTGTGCTCAGGGGTCCTGAACTTTTGTCCTGGTTAAGGCTAGATTGTGCTCTGTTTACTAATGATCTGTGTTCTCTTCGTTAGAACTGAGGAATTTGTGCTTATGTCAGTTACATGATTTATAGGCTGACAGCAGTAATTAATAATTCTGTCTGGATGTTTACCTCGTCAGTTGTTTAGCAGATTCATAAACATTGATTCACACAGATTTTTTCAAAATTTTGTTCATTTCATCGTCGTTGTTGTTTGAAGGTCACGTGAGCAGTAGGCCAATTGTAGAGGGATTTTTTTAATATGATTTTTTTGCTATTTCGTAAAAGACTTTTTTTTTTTATCTCATTCTCAACTTTCGTCTGGTAAGAATGTTTTGGTGTCTCTTTCATATTAATAGTCTCTTTCGGTGTAGTTTATTTTTCCGTTGTTATGACAATAATCTTCTTGTGTGTCCTGAGTTTCACTCAATCTCTAATCTCATTTTAGGCTTCCTCAGACGAGTATATTTTACACAGAGTTTGTATGTGTCCGTATCTACCTGTTCCATGTACTGGTGTCGATGTTCCATGTACTGGTGTCGATGTTCCATGTACTGGTGTCCATGTTCCATGTACTGGTGTCGATGTAGATTATTCGGGACCATTTTCCAGGCACTCTCAAAGTTCTGTATTTGGTTCGAATCAATTTCTGATTGTCGAGTTAAATTTTCTAGAAGTCTTTTCATCTTGGTTTATTTTTGTATGCGCGTTGTTATGTTTGTCTGTCGTTATAAATAGAGTGCAGTCTTAGTATACTGTATTTGAGAGCTTTATGTCTCTGATTAGCTCCTTATTGTCCATGAGGATCAGGTCTTCACTCATGACGGCTCTGTTATCTGTTGCTTCAAAAACTCTTCACAGAGCCTCAGCAGTTCTCTGGTATGCGTACTCACCTAGTTGTGGTTGCAGGGGTCGATTCTCAGCTCCTGGCCCCGCGTCTTTACTGGTTACTACTAGGTTCTCCGATACGTGTGTGTGTGTGTGTGTGTACTCACCTAATTGTGGTTGCAGTGGTCGATTTACAGCTCCTGGCCCTGCCTTTTCACTGGTCGCTACTAGGTCCACTCTCTCCCTGCTCCATGAGCTATGTATGGATCCTGTGTGTGTGTTTGTGTGTGTGTGTGTGTGTGTGTGTGTGTGTGTGTGTGTGTGTTGGTTGACGTGTCTACCAGTGCTGTGCTTGGTACAATGGTTAAATAAAAGGATGATAGACAATAGTCTACCATCCTCCATTTAACGTGTTAGGTGGAAATCTCCGAGAAATACATTATTAGGTGTAGGATCTTCAAAATTTCTACTGTTCAGTGATTTCCTTAGCCACTGTTGACGGTGGTTCACATACAACGATAATTTCTAGATTTTTTCCTCCACTTAAATTCTGATTATTTCACCAGTATCACTTGAATTCAAAACAGATGCACTGCATTTATATATATATATATATATATATATATATATATATATATATATATTGTAGTTTTGCACCCAGATCTCACTGTCCAAAACATTCCTTGCGTGTTTCTGTGAATGCTTTTAAATCCTGAATGTTGGCAGGAAAAAAGATGAGGACAGTGTACCGTTTGCGAGTTGATGGACTGTTTTAGTACACCTGGTTTTACTTCATTTTGTAATGTGGCACTTAATGTACATATGTTTTCTCTTTAGGACCAGTTGTACAGTGAACTCTTGTATATTTGACCCTGGTATACATAACAGTGTTCCACTATCTTGTATCTCCTGTTGTGCTCCACTGTCTTGTATCTCCTGCTGTGTTCCACTGCCATGTATCTCAAGTTGTGTTCCACTGCCATGTATATCCTGTTGTGTTCCACTGCCACGTATCTATACATTACATTTTTTTCCCTTGCCCTATTTCTTACTTTAGATCATTTCTGAACCTACCTAAAAATAATTATTTTTTTTTATTTACCATGGCCTTCGTTTTTCTGTAACGTAGTGTTGTTTTCACCTGAATTTTGAGCAGCTGGTCATACCATCCTTGAGTCTCCATTGATGATTATTTGCACATCTGAATTTTTTATCAAAACACATTGTCTCTTTCCTAACACTGAGTCCAGCACTGGTGATCCAGTGGCCCACCACAGTGACACTCAGACCACTGCTGACGTGGTCCACCACAGTGGTCACTGCTGCCGTGGTCCACCACAGTGGTCACTGCTGCCGTGGTCCACCACAGTGGTCACTGCTACCGTGGTCCACCACAGTGGTCACTGCTGCCGTGGTCCACCACAGTGGTCACTGCTGCCGTGGTCCACCACAGTGGTCACTGCTGCCGTGGTCCACCACAGTGGTCACTGCTGCCGTGGTCCACCACAGTGGTCACTGCTGCCGTGGTCCACCACAGTGGTCACTGCTGCCGTGGTCCACCACAGTGGTCACTGCTGCCGTGGTCCACCACAGTGGTCACTGCTGCCGTGGTCCACCACAGTGGTCACTGCTGCCGTGGTCCACCACAGTGGCCACTGCTGCCGTGGTCCACCACAGTGGTCACTGCTGCCGTGGTCCACCACAGTGGTCACTGCTGCCGTGGTCCACCACAGTGGTCACTGCTGCCGTGGTCCACCACAGTGGTCACTGCTGACGTGGTCCACCACAGTGGTCACTGCTGACGTGGTCCACCACAGTGGTCACTGCTGACGTGGTCCACCACAGTGGCCACTGCTGCCGTGGTCCACCACAGTGGTCACTGCTGCCGTGGTCCACCACAGACCGGGAATTGGAGTTTGGCCGATGAATAACGAGGAACAACCCAGTTCATAAGGACGTCAACGATTTATTGCTTACTGTATGTAGCGTCAAGCGCTAAATATGCGCTGGGAAGACGCTACGTTGAGCGATGCGGAAAATTAGTATTGTAACAATGACCTTTTGTAAGAGCGAGGTGGTGGTCTCACTTACTTCATTATACAGGGACTGGCAGACTATGTTATGGCAGGCTGGCAGACCATGTTGTGGCAGGCTGGCAGGCCATGTTATGGCAGGCTGGCAGACCATGTTATGGCAGGCTGGCAGGCCATGTTATGGCAGGCTGGTAGACCATGTTATGGCAGGCTGGCAGACCATGTTATGGCAGGCTGGCATACCATGTTATGGCAGGCTGGCAGACCATGTTATGGCAGGCTGGCAGGCCATGTTATGGCAGGCTGGTAGACCATGTTATGTGCGCTGGCAGGCCATGTTATGGCAGGCTGGCAGCCCATGTTGTGGCAGGCTGGCAGACCATGTTATGGCAGGCTGGTAGACCATGTTATGGCAGGCTGGCAGATCATGTTATGGCAGGCTGGTAGACCATGTTATGACAGGCTGGCAGATCATGTTATGGCAGGCTGGCAGGCCATGTTATGGCAGGCTGGCAGACCATGTTATGGCAGGCTGGCAGATCATGTTATGGCAGGCTGGCAGACCATGTTATGGCAGGCTGGCAGATCATGTTATGGCAGGCTGGCAGACCATGTTATGGCAGGCTGGCATACCATGTTATGGCAGGCTGGCAGACCATGTTATGGCAGGCTGGCAGGCCATGTTATGGCAGGCTGGGTAATTGTGTGTTTAGACAGCATGTTTGTATTTATGTTTTGCGATATTATCTGATCAGAGTGAAGACGGTTGTTGCAGCCACTGCAACATGCACTGTGCTCAGCTCCTGGTTCATCTAGTGTTGTAACACTAACCCCACCACAGCTTCGCTCCTTGTAAGTACACACACTGAAGACTCAACACTAAGAACACAGCACTGCTTCTGTAATTAGAAACACTGTAGACAGAACACCAGTAAGACAACTCTGCTGTAGTAACTACAGAAAATTATTCTGAATGCACTGAGAGTTTATTATATTTATGTAGAAGCTCTAAATAAGTAGGAGTAGCTCCAATTCCTTAGATCGAGAGCTCATCACACTGTCAGGTAGAGACTCATTTTAGGCAAACATACTTTCACTCCTTTCCTTCCTTCCCTCCTCCCTCTCTCTTTCCTTACCTCCTCTCTCCCTTCTCTGCTTCCCTTCCCTCCTTCCTTTCTCTCTTCTCTCCTCTCTCTCTCTCTTCCTTCGCTCCCCCTTCCCCTGTTCCCTTCTCTCCTCCCTTCCTTCTCTCTTCCCTATCTTCCTTGCTTCCCTCCTCCCTCCCCTCTTCCTTTGCGTCTTCTTCCCTTGTTCCCTTCCCTCCTCCCTCTTTACGTTCCTTCCCTCCTCCCTTCTCTCCTCCCTCCCTTCCTTTCTTCCAGTAAGATATTGTCAGGATGGCAAACTGCAGCACTTGTGGAGGGTGTGATGAAGGATGCTGGCAGAATGAACAAGAAGGATTACACGTGGCTTACCTCTGTGTAAACACTGTCTCCTGGACATTAATCTAGGGAGGTGCTCCTGGATTTGCCACGAGGACATGAGGCTTTGGACAGATGGCAGGAAGGTGCTGATGCAGGAGCTGGATAACAACAGTCAGGAGAACACAGGGTCTCCCTTGGATAGTTTACCGGGAAAATATAAAAGGATGGAAGGGAAAAGGGAGATACAGGACGAGGGAGCAAAAAACAAAAACAAAACCCTAATGGATGGGAAGGATGTGGAAGAGAAGATGGTTATAAGAGTATACAAAACAGTCTAATTTCAGTAGATAACTGGAATATGACTGCAGACTCGGCTGAAGAAGTACAGGTGACCAAAAGAGCACTTTCAGCAGCCTCCAGCCCAAGTGTTGCTTCTATTACACATTATGTTACAGTTTCAGGAACACAGACTCAGTTGAAAATCACTGAAAACAAAACTATACCCAGCCCAGACACAAAAAAATGCGGCCATCAAAAAAAAAAAAAAATCCAAGTGTGTTGGCAGTAAACTTGAGGAATTTACAAATATGGACCAATTCGAAACAGGAATGGAATGCGTGAATACGACGACCCACAGATATACCATACCTTCTTCGGCAAATGAGTATGTCACTCCAAAACCTGCGCATACTTTCACCCTTCAATGTGCTATTACTCGATACATGAGAGGCAATGCTATTATACAAACTGGCCGGTGTTCCGGGTGAAGGAAGGAGGCAAGTAAAGCAACAACTACAACATGATAACTACAACATGATAACTACAACATGATAACTACAACATGATAACTACAACCATACAGACAGCAGAGATATTTTAGTGCCAGAAAACGGAAAGCAATGTAAGAATATGTAACCTAGGAGCCATCCTGGACTGGAAACCGAGCCAGTGGCAGGCTCCCCAGAGCCACACATATTAAAAATAACATTAAAGTCCACACATCTAAAGCAACATAGCATCATTTGTATATGCATTCAAGGTCTTAAACCAACTAACAACAACAAGAGTAACATTCATCAGTGGTCTCCTCAACGAGTGGAATGCAATGTTTACAGCTTTTATGGAGAGCCATGTTGACGGTTACTTTGATAATGAAATGTGAATTTCTGGGCACAATCTAACTAGATGGGGCTACAGAAAGAGGTAACAAGGGAGAAATGAGTCCATCTGTACGCTGAAGTGTCTCTCACATATATAATAAGTTACTTAATACCACGAATGTAGTCGACGTACTGGTGGTTAATTGAAAATCAAAATCTAAGCACTTGTATATAAGCCACCAGATCCAACTTCCCAGAAGTTCAAAGACCAACTAATGAAAATTGAATACCGTCTTGACACCTTTCAAACCCCGCCCCAAATATCCTATTGCTTGGTGACTTCAATTTAAGACGCCTAAAATGGAAGAATGAGTGAACACAGTTGAGTGAACACTCACTCAACTGAACTACTAAGACTCTGCAACAAATTTGCCTTATGCCAGCAAATAGCTGAACCGACCAGACTGAAGAATACTCTAGATATAATGCTTACAAATAATGATGATCTGGTACGGAACATAATAATGTCCAAGACAGTAAACTTGGACCACAACCTAACATAAGTCCAGACATGTATACTCTAAGGTTGTAATCAGCAACGCTCTCTTAATGACAAGAGTTATGTTTAACAGATTTAACTTTCTTAACAAGAACATCATCTGGAAACTAATAAATCACGAGCTTTCTGAAATGTGTTGGGAAGATTGTTATGTGTGGGTAATAACGTAGATTTTTTTTTTTATTAACACATCGGCCGATTCCCACCAAGGCAGGGTGGCCCGAAAAAGAAAAACTTTCATCATCATTCACTCCATCACTGTCTTGCCAGAGGTGTGCTTTACACTACAGTTATAAAACTGCAACATTAACACCCCTCCTTCAGAGTGCAGACACTGTACTTCCCATCTCCAGGACTCAAGTCCGGCCTACCGGTTTCCCTGAATCCCATCATAAATGTTACTTTGCTCACACTCCAACAGCACATCAAGTATTCAAAGCCATTTGTCTCCATTCACTTCTATCAAATACGCTCACACATGCTTGCTGGAAGTCCAAGCCCCTCGCACACAAAACCTCCTTTACCCCCTCCCTCCAAACTTTCCTAGGCCGACCCCTACCCCGCCTTCCCTCCACTACAGATTTATACACTCTCGAAGTCATTCTGTCTCGTTCCATTCTCTCTACATGTCCGAACCACCTCAACAACCCCTCCTCAGCTCTCTGGATAATAGCTTTGGTAATCCCGCACCTCCTCCTAATTTCCAAACTCCGAATTCTCTGCATTATATTCACACCACACATTGACCTCAGACATGACATCTCCACTGCCTCCAGCCTTCTCCTCGTTGCAACATTCATCACCTATGCTTCACACCCATATAAGAGTGTTGGTATAACTATACTCTCATACATTCCCCTCTTTACTTCAATTCTATGATTCACCTCATCCTTCATAGACCCATCTGCTGACATGTCCACTCCCAAATATCTGAATACATTCACCTCCTCCATGCTCTCTCCCTCCAATCTGATATCCAATCTTTCGTTACCTAATCTTTTTGTTATCCTCATCACCTTACTCTTTCCTATATTCACTTTCAATTTTCTTCTTTTACACACCCTACCAAATTCATCCACCAACCTCTACAACTTCTCTTCAGAATCTCCCAAAAGCACAGTGTCATCAGCAAAAAGCAACTGTGACAACTCCCACTTTGTATTTGATTCTTTATCTTTTAACCCCACACCTCTTGCCAAGACCCTCGCATTCACTTCTCTTACAACCCCATCTATAAATATATTGAACAACCACGGTGACATCACACATCCTTGTCTAAGGCCCACTTTTACTGGGAAATAGTCCCCCTCCCTCCTACACACTCTAACCTGAGCCTCACTATCCTCATAAAAACTCTTCAATGCTTTCAGTAATCTACCTCCTATTCCATACACCTGCAACATCTGCCACATTGGTCCCCTATCCACCCTGTCATACGCCTTTTCCAAATCCATAAATGCCACAAAAACCTCTTTACCCTTATCCAAATACTGTTCACCTATATGTTTCACTGTAAACACTTGGTCTACACACCCCCTACCTTTCCTAAAACCCCCTTGTTCATCTGCTATCCTGCTCTCTGTCTTACTCTTAATTCTTTCAATAATAACTCTACCATACACTTTACCAGGTACACTCAACAGACTTATTCCCCTATAATTTTTGCACTCTCTTTTGTCCCCTTTGCCTTTATACAAAGGAACAATACACGCTCTCTGCCAATCCCTAGGTACCTTACCCTCTTCCATACATTTATTAAATAAAAGCACCAACCACTCAAAACTATATCCACACCTGCTTTTAACATTTCTATCTTTATCCCATCAATCCCAGCTGCCTTACCCCCTTTCATTCTACCCACTGCCTCACGAACTTCCCCCACACTCACAACTGGCTCTTCCACACTCCTACAAGATGTTATTCCTCCTTGCCCTATACACGAAATCACAGCTTCCCTGTCTTCATCAACATTTAACAACTCCTCAAAATATTCCCTCCATCTTCCCGATACCTCTAACTCTCCATTTAATAACTCTCCTCTCCCATTTTTAACTGTCAAATCCATTTGTTCCCTAGGCTTCCTCAACTTATTAATCTCACTCCAAAACTTTTTCTTATTTTCAACAAAATTTGTTGATAACATCTCACCCACTCTCTCATTTGCTCTCTTTTTACATTGCTTCATCACAAAAACTGTATAATGCGGTCCTTTATTAACTACGTTTCGCCCACACAGTGGGCTTTATCAAGTCGCAAGCAGATCTACCTGGGTGAATAGTACACAAGTACTTATAGGGTAGAGAGTCAGGTGGAGAATATTGGGTTGGTTGGATTTGAGAAGGACTTGTAAGGGACTGCGGTCCCTTACAAGTCCCTCTAGCTGGTCACTTACCAGCTATAATAAAAGGGTTTCTTACTTTACAGTATAAAGTTAATCTTTTATTTTAACTTTGTCCAGGGTATTTAGAAATATTTAAACTTCAATAATAATAAAAATAAATTTATTTGAAGTCTAAGCAAAGCGAGTGTTATATGTATTGTATAACCGCGCCATCTTGAAATTACAGAATTACAGAATTTCAGAATTACAGAATTACAGAATTACAGAATTACAGTGCTCTGTTTATCTCAGACAACAGTAAGAAGGATAAATGTTTATGTAATCTGTTACAGAACCAAGACTGTTAAAAATAATCAACACAAGTCACAGACCGAGCCGGGGGGGAACGCCTTGACCCCTGAAACCCTCTCCAGGTAAACCTCCATTAATTGACACGACTGTGACTGCACACTTAATTGACACTCACGTAAGAATATTCAGGGTTAATATCACTTCAATATTCAGGGTCCATCTGTCCAGCGACACCGGAAACACTTCTCTGTCTCACCCACAGATAAGTGTTAAGGCATCACACTAAGATGGTCACTTGGAATGAAAAGCTGGTGGCAGCAGATGACAACCCAAGTAATAACAGCCTGGAGCACAAGTTATCCGCACCTACCCACTCGACACCTGAGTGCTGTCTGACTGTCAGACGTAATGTCACCTGGCCCCAGGAGATCTTCGAGGATGCTAAGAGGTTAACCTAATTATCGTAAAAACAACGTCCTTCAGTTACATTCACAGGACTCTCTGTAAAGAGTCATAAATATTATGGGAAGGATGAACTTTACTGAAAGAGGCTAGAATATCGAAGCAACTTTGGTCAGCAGACCAAAGTTGCTTTGATATTCTAGTTTGCCTGGAGCTGAACCTTGCCACAGCTTAATGACCAGATGACTAGTCATGTAATAATGATTCTCAACACAACAGCATGGGACAAAAACTTTACGACAAGAACGAAAAGAATTGACACAGTTGAAACCACCTGTGTCAGCAGGTGATCGTTATGACTGGAGGCCATTGACCCCAGTTGACACTTGACCTGGGTGAGGGTGTGCGCTGTCCAGTCACCTACCAACACACAACATAGAAAAGCAGTACACTCATGCCACATATATTAAGAAATACCTGCATTAAACACAGATGATATTCTAACGTTCTTTGCACGCTCAAAAAATATTAACAAGAACAGCAATCTTAATTCTACAATTATATCATAGAACATAATTGCATAAGTTTATTTTATACTGTTTGTGTTGTTTATACTCAAGCACTGAACTGTATCCATGAAAGTGTATAACACAGACAATAAGATAAACGAGAACTTGTACCAGTATTTCGAGAGGATGAGCTCAGTGGCCCCAGAAGTATGCTCCAGACATACCTCAGTGAGGATGAGAAGGTGCAGGTTGGGAAGGGAGAAGCGTATCCTTTAGAGATGAAGACGACAGATAACAGAGTTCCTCAAGAACAACAGACTATCTGAAGAATGAAAAGCACGACTGGCTAGAAAATGGAAAATGCTGAGCTCAAATTGAATGCAACATGCAGAGTCCAGAAGAGGCATAAGGAGCAAAAAGCCATAAATGAAACTGAGAAAAATCCAAAACACTTCTCACATGCAAAATCCAGGGCAAAAACAACATCTAGTATCGTACTTTTTAATAAAAATAAAACATATACTGATGACAAGAAACGAGCAAAACACTCAGATCCCAATAGATACAGTGTTTAGTGAGTCGTTGCTCAGCCCTAAAGACTGACGACCCAAATGACTTATTTATGAACGAGATGTAAAATGCTACAGACATCTTCATAATCTCTGATATAACTCTAACCCCACTTGACTTCGAAGAAGCCATGATTACATGTACATGCATTCTGCCCCAGGCCCAGACTCGTGGAACTCTATTCATTAACAATTGCAAGAAGCCATTATCATGAGCCTTAAATATTTTATGGAGGAGGAGCCAGGACATTGGAGTCATCCCACAGTCATTAAAAGCCACCAGTATAGCCCTACTCCATGAAGGTGGCAGCACAGTAATTGCATAAAAATTCGTAGTGATGGTGTGGTCAGCAGTAACAGCCTGGTTGATCCAGCCCTAATCCCCCGGGAGGCTTGGTCATGAACCGGGATGTTGGGACACTGACCCCCGGAACACCCTCCAGGTAGACCCAGGTCAATATGGATTTAGAACGTGTAGCACCTGCCTTTCGCAACTGCTGGACCATTACAAGGTCTTAGATACACTGAGAGACAGACACAGTGCAGGTGCAGTGTACAGGGACTTTGACGAGTCTAACTCTGGATTATTTGTGCACAAAATGTGTGCTAAAGAAATAACCGTGAAGGTGGGCAGATGGAGATTTAACTTCCTAAGTAACAGAACCCAAATAGTAGAAGTAAACAGAATAAAATCTGGGGCTTTTACAGTGAAGAGTTCTGTTCCTTGAAGTATAGTACACGCCCCACCTCTCTCTCTCTCTCTCTCTCTCTCTCTCTCTCTCTCTCTCTCTCTCATTTTCATATCTGACGATACTAGAATCTGCAAGAGTGGCATAGAAGACACAGCAAGCATTCATGGTGATATAAACCAAGTCTTTCAACAATATAATGTTCAGTGAGGACGAATATCAATTATTACGTTACAGAAAGACTAAGGAAATGAAAACAAGAGTTGTACAAGACAAACTTAAATCACTTAATTGAGCACAAGTCTAATGTGAAAAACCTGGGAGTAAAAATGTCAAAACGTATCGCACTGAAGGAGCACAACACTGTCATTATCGCAATTGCAAGGAGAATGATACGTTGGATAACTAGAACCTGCAAAACAATAACAGTCTAAGCACCCTTCAAGTTACTCGTTCTCTATGGGATGGAAACCTATGAAGAACTCCCCCTTCAAGGCAGGCGAAATTGCAGAACTGAAAACTATAAACTCAGTCAAGCACCTAAATTACTGGGAGCACCTGAAGTTTCTCGAACTGTACTCCTGAGAATGTAGGCGAGAAAGATACATCACAATCATCACCTGGAGGGACTAGTCCCAAATCTTCACACCAAAATCACTACACATAAACTTCAGAAGCTTGGCAGACGTTGCAGGATACCTCCGATAAAAGCAGGGGAGCGATGAGTGCACTGAGAGAACTCAGTAAGTGTAAAGGGACCACGACTCAACACCGTCTCTTCATGCATTAGGGGGTTACCAACAGACCCTGGCTGTCGTCAAGTGGGAAACTCGACATGGTCCAAAAATCAGTTCTTGATCAGCCAGGCTGTGGTGCATAAGTTGTGCTGCGGAGGGTAGATACCAACAGCCTAGTCGATTAGGCCAGCAACCAGTAGTTCTGGTCTGGGACCGGGCCGCGGGGGCGGTGACCCTCGAAGCTTCTACAGGCAACCTCTCTTCCTTCTTCCCCCTTCTCTCCTCCCTTTCTTCTTGATGTCCCTCCTTCCCTTCTCTCCTCCCTTCCTTCTTGATGTCCCTCCTTCCCTTCCTTCTTGATGTCCCTCCTTCCCTTCTCTCCTACCTTCTTTCTTTCCTTATTGTCACTCCCTCCCTCCCTCTCTGTCCCCCTTTCCTTTCTTATCTCCTTTATTCCACCTTCCCACTGACCCCTCCCTCTCCGTCCTCCCCTCCCTCCCCTCCCTATCCTGCACATCTCTCCGTCACCTCTTCCTTCATGTACTCTTCCCTCCCTCTACATTCTCCACTTTGTTCCTTATCCTATCACGTCTCCTCATTCCTCCTCTCTCTCTCCCTGTTCATTCCTCCTCTCTCTCTCCCCCTGTTCATTCCTCCTCTCTCTCTCCCCCTGTTCATTCCTCCTCTCTCTCTCCCCTGTTCATTCCTCCTCTCTCTCTCCCCCTGTTCATTCCTCCTCTCTCTCTCCCTGTTCATTCCTCCTCTCTCTCTCCCTGTTCATTCCTCCTCTCTCTCTCCCCTGTTCATTCCTCCTCTCTCTCTCCCCTGTTCATTCCTCCTCTCCCTGTTCATTCCTCCTCTCTCTCTCTCTCCCTGTTCATTCCTCCTCTCTCTCTCCCTGTTCATTCCTCCTCTCTCTCCCTGTTCATTCCTCCTCTCTCTCTCCTTGTTCATTCCTCCTCTCTCCCTGTTCATTCCTCCTCTCTCTCTCCCCCTGTTAATTCCTCCTCTTTCTCACCCCCTGTTCATTCCTCCTCTCTCTCTCTCTCTCCCTGTTCATTCCTCCTCTCTCCCCTGTTCATTCCTCCTCTCTCCCTGTTCATTCCTCCTCCTCTCTCTCTCTCTCTCCCTGTTCATTCCTCCTCTCTCTCTCTCCCTGTTCATTCCTCCTCTCTCTCTCCCTGTTCATTCCTCCTCTCTCTCCCTGTTCATTCCTCCTCTCTCTCTCCCTGTTCATTCCTCCTCTCTCTCTCCTGTTCATTCCTCTCTCTCTCTCCCCTGTTAATTCCTCCTCTTTCTCACCCCCTGTTCATTCCTCCTCCTCTCTCTCTCTCACCTCCTGTTCATTCCTCTTCTCTCTCTCTCTCTCTCTCCCTGTTCATTCCTCCTCTCTCTCCCCCTGTTCATTCCTCCTCTCTCCCCCTGTTCATTCCTCCTCTCCCTGTTCATTCCTCCTCTCTCTCTCTCTCCCTGTTCATTCCTCATCTCCCTGTTCATTCCTCCTCTCTCTCTCCCTGTTCATTCCTCCTCTCCCTGTTCATTCCTCCTCTCTCTCTCCCTGTTCATTCCTCCTCTCTCTCTCCCTGTTCATTCCTCCTCTCTCTCTCCTTGTTCATTCCTCCTCTCTCTCTCCTTGTTCATTCCTCCTCTCTCTCTCCTTGTTCATTCCTCCTCTCTCTCTCCCTGTTCATTCCTCCTCGCTCTCTCACCATCTTCTACACTCTCCATACATCTTTCTCTTTTACAAGTATTTTTGTCTTTTCTTCCTCTGTCTCTCCCTCCCTCCTTGTCTCTCCCTCCCTCCTTGTCTCTCCCTCCATCCTTGTCTCTCCCTCCATCCTTGTCTCTCCCTCCCTCCTTGTCTCTCCCTCCCTCCTTGTCTCTCCCTCCCTCCTTGTCTCTCCCTCCCTCATTGTCTCTCCCTCCCTCCTTGTCTCTCCCTCCCTCATTGTCTCTCCCTCCCTCATTGTCTCTCCCTCCCTCATTGTCTCTCCTTTTCTCCCATATTTCTCCTTCCAGCCGTCTCTCTCTCCCTTACTCCCACAACTCCGCGAGTTTGCTTCCTCCCTTTCATCCTCACTGTCTCACCCTCACTCATCCTTCATTTTCTCCCTCTCAACCTTCCCTGTCTCCCTGTAACCCTGCCTATCACCCTGCCGGGTTGGGTTAAGTTAGTCCTAACTGGGCAGGGCTGGCAGTCATGTCTGTGGTGCCACACAGAGAGGCACTGTTGGCCCTCAGCACAGCTCATCACCGCGGCACCAAGACAGTGCCAACCTCGCCACCGTAGCGGCAAGACAGTGCCAACCTTTCCGCCGCTGCGGCTAGACAGTGCCAGCCTCCTGGCAGTGGCAGCAAGACAGTGCCAAGCCTGGCGTACAAGCCAGCCAGTGAGGGGAAATTTAATCCTATCTCGTCTTGTTTTCTCTATTGCTAATTTGCTCTCCCCTTCCCTACCCTTCCATCAACCATCCCTACCCTTCCTTCATACAACCCAACCCTTCCATCAACCATCCCTACCCTTCCTTCACACATCCCTACCCTTCCATCAACCATCCCTACCCTTCCTTCACACATCCCTACCCTTCCATCAACCATCCCTACCCTTCCATCAACCATACCTACCCTTCCATCAACCATTCCTACCCTTCACACATCCCTACCCTTCCATCAACCATCCCTACCCTTCCTTCACACATCCCTACCCTTCCATCAACCATCCCTACCTTTCCATCAACCATCCCTACCCTTCCATCAACCATCCCTACCCTTCCATCAATCATCTCAACCCTTCCTTCACACATCCCTACCCATCCATCAACCATCCCTACCATTCAATTAACCATCCTCACCCTTCCATCAACCATCCCTACCATTCCATCACACATCCCTACCCTTCCATCAATCATTCCTACCCTTCCTTCACGCATCCCTACCCTTCCATCAACCATCCCTACCCTTCCATCAACCATCCCTACCCTTCCATCACACATCCTTACCCTTCCATCAACCATTCCTACCTTTCCATCAACAATCCCTACAATTCCATCAACCATCCCTACTCTTCCATCAACCATCCCTACCCTTCCATCACACATCCTTACCCTTCTGTCAACCATCCCTACTCTTCCATCAACCATCTCTACTCTTTTATCAACCATCCTTACCCTTCCATCAACCATCTCTACCCTTCCATTAACCATCCCTTCCTTTCCATTAACCATCTCTACCTTTCCATCAACCATCCTCACCCTTCCATCAACCATCCTTACCCTTCCATCAACCATCTCTACCTTTCCATCAACCATTCCTACCTTCCATCAACTATCCTTACTCTTCCATCAACCATCCCTACCCTTCCATCAACCATCCCTAACCTTCCATCAACCATCACTACCTTTCCATTAACCATTCCTACCTTTCCATCAACCATCCTCACCCTTCCATCAACCATCCTTACCCTTCCATCAACCATCTCTACCCTTCCATCAGCCATTCCTACCCTTCCATCAACCATCTCTACCCTTCCATCAACCATCACTACTCTTCCATCAACCATCCTTACCCTTCCATCAACAATCCTTACCCTTCCATCAACCATCTCCACCTTTCCATCAACCACCCCTACCCTTCATCAACCTCCTCTACCCTTCCATCAACCATCCCTACCCTTCCATCAAAGAACCCTACCCTTCCATCAACCATCCCAACCCTTCCATCAACCATCCCTACCCTTCCATCAACCATCCCTACCCTTCCATCAACCATCCCTACCCTTCCATCACACATCCCTACCCTTCAATCACACATCCCTACCCTTCCATCAACCATCCCTACCTTCCATCACACATCCCTACTCTTCCATCAACCATCCTATCCTTCCATCACACATCCCTACCTTCCATCACAATCCTACCCTTCCATCAACCATCCCTACCCTTCCATCACATCCCTACCCTTCCATCAACCATCCCTATCCTTCCATCACACATCCCTACCTTCCATCAACCATCCCTACCCTTCCATCACACATCCCTACCCTTCCATCAACCATCCCTACCCTTCCATCACACATCCCTACTCTTCCATCAACCATCCCTATCCTTCCATCACACATCCCTACCCTTCCATCAACCATCCCTACCCTTCCATCACACATCCCTACCCTTCCATCAACCATCCCTATCCTTCCATCACACATCCCTACCCTTCCATCAACCATCCCTACCCTTCCATCACACATCCCTACCCTTCCATCAACCATCCCTATCCTTCCATCACACATCCCTACCCTTCCATCAACCATCCCTACCTTCCATCACAATCACTACCCTTCCATCAACCATCCCTACCCTTCCATCACATCTCTACCCTTCCATCACACATCCCTACTCTTCCATCAACCATCCCTACCTTCCATCACACATCCCTACCCTTCCATCAACCATCCCTACCCTTCCATCAACCATCCCTACCCTTCCATCACACATCCCTACCCTTCCATCAACCATCCCTATCCTTCCATCACACATCCCTACTCTTCCATCAACCATCCCTATCCTTCCATCACACATCCCTACCTTCCATCAACCATCCCTACCTTCCATCACACATCCTACCTTCCATCAACCATCCCTATCCTTCCATCACACATCCCTACCCTTCCATCAACCATCCCTACCCTTCCATCACACATCCCTACCCTTCCATCAACCATCCCTACCCTTCCATCACACATCTCTACCCTTCCATCACACATCCCTACTCTTCCATCAACCATCCCTACCTTCCATCACACATCCCTACCCTTCCATCAACCATCCCTACCCTTCCATCACACATCCCTACCCTTCCATCAACCATCCCTACCCATCAATCACTCTTTAATGTGAACAAATCATTCGTATGGTTGGGCAATGAGAGGAAGTTGACGTAGCTTCTTCTTCTTCTTGTAGGTTCGCCGGTATGTCCGGCCCGGGTCTTCTCCAAGTGGTGACCCGGCCAGGTTGACGTAGCGTCAATGTTTCCACCGCCGTATAGACAATTATCAGGGACTTGATAAAGGTCTGTTCACTTGGTACTTAAATCGAGTGAGTCACTGAGCGCCAGGCGAGCTGGATACTCGACCCTCCGTCCGATAATGTACGCTCGGTATGTGATCAGTGAGGCTGTTGGTAGGTCCTTCCCTCACCCAATACTGCATAGGCCTAGAGATTATACTAAGCAGATCCTACGCTCGCTAGGCACTGCGGTAGGCCTATTGACCCATACTAGGTAGATCTTACCCTCACTAGCACTGCAGAAGACCTACTGGGCTGGTCATAACCTCACCCAGCACTGCAGTAGGCCTAATGATAGACACAGATACATCAGAGTTATATTCTACATTATCTTTCTGGGTACTCTTCTTGGCTAACATATCAACTTTATCATGAAGGAGTAATCCAGTGTGTGATGGAATCCATAACAATTGTACATTAATTCTCTTTTCTTGGATTTTTTAGTATCTATACCTGGCTTCTCCAATGAGCATGTTGTTAGAATCATTATGTGAGCCAAGAACCTTCAGTGATGACACATAATCAGTGTCATAAGTTAGCTTTAGTGCCATTAGGATGGCAAACAATTCAGTTTGCAGTGTAGACGCCCAGTTGTTAATTCTTATGCCTAACTCAACAAAGTTGTTATTGTTCTTAACTAGGGAGGTGGCAACCAGAGCAGATGCAGCCCTGCCAGTAGACTCCTGCTTATATCCATCAGTGTATATAACTTGTGATGAATTATTACTAACAGCTAAGAGGGAAGTTTCTTCTTGAGCAGTTGCTTTAACAAGTGATTTAAGGAAGGTATTACTAGCAATGAGCTTCTTGGGAGGGTCTTGCAGGTATGTGATATTAAATGAACACATCTTCCATGGAGGGGTGAGGTGCTCTTGTTGTCTACAGTGATACAGTTCATGCAGGTCATAAAACTTAATATAATTGCTTATTTTTATAACCCATTTAGATCTATATGTATTTACTTCTAGAAATTTAATTCATTCCTTAACCTTCTAATACCAAGTGCAGTGTTAATCTCAATCCAATCATTGATAGAAGAGACACCTTGGTAGATTGAAGACAGCGCTAGTCCATCCCCCAGGCTGAAATATCCGGCACGTTCAGTCTCTGGCGGAGTGAAGGCTGACCTCTCGCGGGTTGTTGACACACTAATGACCCACTCGGGGACTCCCATAGACTTGAGCCCATACCACTGTCTATGCTAAATCGCTACCTACCTTGAACAAGATTATGGACTGTAGTCTGTACTGAACAAGGTTGTAAGAGGGAGCAACGAGTAACGGTACTAGAGACGTCAGGGCAAAGCATCTGTTCACTCCTGTAATGTGTGAATGTCATGCAGATCCTGGTGGATAACACCCACATACTGACCGGGTGAAGTCACCTTCACTACACTTGACTGTGAATCCACCGTAGGTTCAAAGATCCACAAATCACCTAGATGAGCCGTCAGTGCTCCCACGTTAGGCATCCCTCGCTAGGTGCCATGGTATCTTTACATGATGTCCCCTCAAGCCAGACTGCCCCTTGCCTTTCTAAATTGTATGCCTGGGGGCTAGGCCCTAGTTGCATAAGACATCTAAAATGTCAGTCACTTTGACATTCACAAATTCGAGATCCTGGACCTAATGGGTCAGGGTCTCATGGCTCGACATCAAGTTACTGATGACTTAGATATTTCATAAAAGACGTTCTGGTATATAACGGCTTCTCCTAAGATGGAAGAGTTGGTTAAGAAACCCTCCCCCATTTTCCTCCACCCGTGGTGTGCCAACGTTCAAGGTGACCCTGGGGTCAGGCACTCTCCCCTAGAGAGAGGGGGGGGGGGACGGTCAGAGACTGGTGGAATAATATAATATCATTATTTACTACAAGTACAAGTACAAGGTATACAGGCCTAGCTGACATCAATGACATACTACTATATAACAAGCCGCTTGTTATACAGAGCCATTCGGGCAAATTAGGTCAGTTTTGTCCCAGGATGCGACCCACACCAGTCGACTAACACCCAGGTACCTATTTTTCTGATGGGTGAACATAGACAACCGGTGTAAAGAAACACGTCCAATGTTTCTACCCCGCGCTGCGATAATAAAATTCCAACACGTAAACTAAGGTACTGAAAATCTTGTCAACGCTAAGCAGAGACTGAACACTTATTATGGTTGAGGAACTGAACATCTGTTATGGTTGAGGAACTGAACAGCTGTTATGGTTGAGGAACTGAACATCTGTTATGGTTGAGGAACTGAACACCTGTTATGGTTGAGGAACTGAACACCTGTTATGGTTGAGGAACTGAACAGCTGTTATGGTTGAGGAACTGAACACCTGTTATGGTTGAGGAACTGAACACCTGTTATGGTTGAGGAACTGAACACCTGTTATGGTTGAGGAACTGAACAGCTGTTATGGTTGAGGAACTGAACAGCTGTTATGGTTGAGGAACTGAACACCTGTTATGGTTGAGGAACTGAACACCTGTTATGGTTGAGGAACTGAACACCTGTTATGGCTGAGGAACTGAACAGCTGTTACGGTTGAGGAACTGAACAGCTGTTATGGTTGAGGAACTGAACATCTGTTATGGTTGAGGAACTGAACAGCTGTTATGGTTGAGGAACTGAACAGCTGTTATGGTTGAGGAACTGAACAGCTGTTATGGTTGAGGAACTGAACAGCTGTTATGGTTGAGGAACTGAACATCTGTTATGGTTGAGGAACTGAACATCTGTTATGGTTGAGGAACTGAACACCTGTTATGGTTGAGGAACTGAACACCTGTTATGGTTGAGGAACTGAACACCTGTTATGGTTGAGGAACTGAACACCTGTTATGGTTGAGGAACTGAACACCTGTTATGGTTGAGGAACTGAACACCTGTTATGGTTGAGGAACTGAACAGCTGTTACGGTTGAGGAACTGAACACATGTTATGGTTGAGAAACTGAACACATATTATGGTTGAGGAACTGAACACCTGTTATGGTTGAGGAACTGAACAGCTGTTATGGTTGAGGAACTGAACACCTGTTATGGTTGAGGAACTGAACACCTGTTATGGTTGAGGAACTGAACACCTGTTATGGCTGAGGAACTGAACAGCTGTTACGGTTGAGGAACTGAACAGCTGTTATGGTTGAGGAACTGAACATCTGTTATGGTTGAGGAACTGAACAGCTGTTATGGTTGAGGAACTGAACAGCTGTTATGGTTGAGGAACTGAACAGCTGTTATGGTTGAGGAACTGAACAGCTGTTATGGTTGAGGAACTGAACATCTGTTATGGTTGAGGAACTGAACATCTGTTATGGTTGAGGAACTGAACACCTGTTATGGTTGAGGAACTGAACACCTGTTATGGTTGAGGAACTGAACACCTGTTATGGTTGAGGAACTGAACACCTGTTATGGTTGAGGAACTGAACACCTGTTATGGTTGAGGAACTGAACACCTGTTATGGTTGAGGAACTGAACAGCTGTTACGGTTGAGGAACTGAACACATGTTATGGTTGAGGAACTGAACAGCTGTTATGGTTGAGGAACTGAACACCTGTTATGGTTGAGGAACTGAACACATATTATGGTTGAGGAACTGAACACCTGTTATGGTTGAGGAACTGAACACCTGTTATGGTTGAGGAACTGAACACCTGTTATGGTTGAGGAACTGAACACCTGTTATGGTTGACGAACTGAACACCTGTTATGGTTGACGAACTGAACAGCTGTTATGGTTGAGGAACTGAACAGCTGTTATGGTTGAGGAACTGAACACCTGTTATGGTTGAGGAACTGAACAGCTGTTATGGTTGAGGAACTGAACACCTGTTATGGTTGAGGAACTGAACAGCTGTTATGGTTGAGGAACTGAACACATATTATGGTTGAGGAACTGAACATCTGTTATGGTTGAGGAACTGAACACCTGTTATGGTTGAGGAACTGAACAGCTGTTATGGTTGACGAACTGAACAGCTGTTATGGTTGAGGAACTGAACAGCTGTTATGGTTGAGGAACTGAACAGCTGTTATGGTTGAGGTACTGAACACCTGTTATGGTTGAGGAACTGAACACCTGTTATGGTTGAGGAACTGAACACCTGTTTTGGTTGAGGAACTGAACACCTGTTATGGTTGAGGAACTGAACACCTGTTATGGTTGAGGAACTGAACAGCTGTTATGGTTGAGGAACTGAACAGCTGTTATGGTTGAGGAACTGAACACCTGTTATGGTTGAGGAACTGAACACCTGTTATGGTTGAGGAACTGAACACCTGTTATGGTTGAGGAACTGAACACCTGTTATGGTTGAGGAACTGAACAGCTGTTATGGTTGAGGAACTGAACACCTGGTATGGTTGAGGAACTGAACACCTGTTATGGTTGAGGAACTGAACAGCTGTTATGGTTGAGGAACTGAACACCTGTTATGGTTGAGGAACTGAACAGCTGTTATGGTTGAGGAACTGAACAGCTGTTATGGTTGAGGAACTGAACAGCTGTTATGGTTGAGGAACTGAACACCTGTTATGGTTGAGGAACTGAACACCTGTTATGGTTGAGGAACTGAACACCTGTTATGGTTGAGGAACTGAACACCTGTTATGGTTGAGGAACTACCTTCTATCAAGGCTGAGGGAGTGAACACCCATTTCTACCTTGAGTCTCCAATATTAAAAATCACCTCTGTATTCTACTGAAGAAGCCTGCAGTACAGGCGAAACGTTTCGTCAATAAACCTACCCAAGTGTTGCACATGTGTTGCACATGTGTCGCACATGTGTCCTGGTAGGACAGTGAGACACAGCACCGTGCTAGACAAGTGACATATCCAACATGGTTTTGAAAACTGGCCTTTGGCCTCAGTCCTTAAGAACTGCTGATCTAGGGGAATGCCTTGTACCTTCATGATGGGGGGAGAGTGTGGAGGTGGCTACAGAGACGGAACTCAGCCACGGGGAAGTGAGAGGCGAGGTTAGACTCCTCTTACAACCGTTAAATTGACCTTCTAAGTGTTCAGTAAGAGGATTTCCATTTAATTGTAAATAATACTTGTATAAGAATAGTATTGTCATTTTTCTCGGAGATTATTTTAATACTCCCATCCAGCCTCCTCTAGTGATATTCCTCCCCCTCCTTCAGTGTAATATCCCTCCCCTTATTCAGTATAATATTCCTCCCTCCCCTTATTCAGTGTAATATTCCTCCCTCTCCTTCAGTGTAATATTCCTCCCCCTCCTTCAGCGTAATATACCTTCCCTCATATGGTCTTGGATGCACTGGAAGAAAAAATAGAATGCAGATGTAGTATACACAGATTTTGCAAAAGCCTTTGACAAGTGCGATCATGGTGTAATAACACACAAAATGCGTGCTAAAGGGATAACTGGCAAAGTAGGCAGATGGATCTTCAACTTTCTAACCAATCGAACACAAAGAGTAGTGGTAAACAGAGTTAAATCGGAAGCTGCCATAGTGAAAAGCTCTGTTCCACAAGGCACAGTACTCCCCCCTGTCCTGTTTCTCATCCTCATATCAGACATAGACAGAGATGTAATCCATAGCACCGTGTCTTCCTCTGCAGACGATACAAGGATCTGCATGAGACTGTCATCTATAGAAGACACGGTTAGCCTCCAAGAAGATATAAACCAAGTTTTCCAATTGGCAATGGAGAACAATATGATGTTCATTGAAGACAAATTCCAACTACTCCGTTATGGAAAACTGGAGGAGATAATAATTAGAACTGAGTATAATACAAACTCTAATCATACAATAGAGCGGAAAAGTAATGTGAGGGACATGGGAGAGGCAATGTCTGAGGATATCACTTTCAAGGATCACAACAGTGCCACGATCACATCTGCGAAGAAAATAATGCGATGGACAATGAGAACGTTCAAAACAAGAGATGCCAAGCCAATGATGACCCTTTTTAAATCACTTGTTCTCTCTAGGCTGAATATGACAATGGAATATAATACCGACAAGTTGATAAATAAGACACATATGCAACAGTTAGGTATCTTTATTCCGAAACGCTTCTCCTACACAGTAGGCTTCTTCAGTCGAGTACAGAAAAAATTAGCAGAAGCAGGAGAGATGTGAAGACGATGTAATCAGTCTATCACCCTCCAGGTAGAGGGACTGACCACCTCAGAATTACGTCTTCAAGGGTAATGGACTGATTAACGTCGTCTACACATCTCTACTGCTTCTGCTAAATTCTTCTGTACTCTACTGAAGAAGTCTACTGTGTAGGCGAAACGTTTCGCAATAAAGATACCTAACTGTTGCATATGTGTCTTGCTTATGGAATACTGCTGTACATTAACGACTCCATTCAAAGAGGTTAAATTGCAGATCTAGATAATGTACAGAGAACCTTTACTGTACATATATGTTCCATCAAACACCTTAACTACTGGGAACGCTTGGAAGCACTTCACTTGTACTCACTGGGACGCAGGCGAGAGAGATATATCATAATCTACACTTGCAAAATCCTAGAAGGAATAGTCCCGAATCTGCATACAGAAACCACTCCCTACGAAAGTAAAAGACTGGGCAGGCGGTGCAAAATACCCCCATTGAAAAGTAGGGGCCCCACTGATACACTAAGAAAATCATAATAAGTGTCCGGGGCCCAAGACTGTTCAACAGCCTCCCACCAAGCATAAGGGGAATCACCAATAGACCCCTGGCTGCCTTCAAGAGGGAGCTGAACAGATACTTAAAGTCGGTGCAGGATCAGCCGGGCTGTGGTTCGTACGTTGGACTACGTGTGGCCAGCAGTAACAGCCTGGTGATCAGGCCCTGATCCACCGGGAGGCCTGGTGGTGGACCGGGCCGCGGGGACGTTGATCCAGGTATACATCTTGAGTGTAATATTCCTCCCCTTTCAGTGTAATATTCCTCCCCCTTCAGTGTAATATTCCTACCCTTCAGTGTAATATTCCTACCCTTCAGTGTAATATTCCTCCCCCTTCAGTGTAATATTCCTACCCTTCAGTGTAATATTCCTACCATTCAGTGTAATATTAATCCCTCTTCAGTGTAATATTCCTTCCCCTTCAGCGTAATATTCCTCCCCTTCAGTGTAATATTCCTAACATTCAGTGTAATATTCCTCCCCCTTCAGTGTAATATTCCTCCTCTTCAGTGTAATATTCCTCCCCTTCAGTATAATATTCCTACCCTTCAGTGTAATATTCCTCCCACTTCTTCAGTGTAATATTCCTTCCCCTTCTTCAGTGTAATATTCCTACCCTCCTTCAGTGTAATATTCCTTCCCCCTTCAGTGTAATATTACAGCAGTACATTAAAGTAATAAATATTGATATTCCTACTTAATATTCCATTATCCACACCACAACCTTACATTTACTGTCATGATTAAGTGTACTTTAAGTGGTGACTAAGTGGTGTATCTGGAGGTCAGGTGGCAGTGAAGACCTTGTTATGAAGACAACCACTCACAACTGTCTTCTAGCAGTGTGTAAACAAACCCACTGGCGTTTCAGAACATGTGTTTGAGTAAACAACCCACGGTACGGGTGGGGTTAGAACCCATGGCGGGTGGAGTTAGAACACATGGCGGGTCGGGAAACTCCAGGCCAGTTCGTTAACCCCTGGGCCAGCTGGCTTCAATAAGATTCATCCAACTAGATATATTTTTACACCATAGGGAGGTTAACACGCTAACCTATCTATGGTGTATAAATATACCTAGCTAATAATAATAATAATAATTTATTTCTACAAGTACATGTACAAGGTATACAGGCCTAGCTGACATCAATGACATACTACTATATAGAAAGTCCCTTGTTATGCAGAGCATTTCGTGCAAATTAGGTCAATTTTGTCTCAGGATGCGACCCACACCAGTCGACTAATACCCAGGTACGTACCTATTTTACTGATGGGTGAACATGGACAGGAGTTGTAAGGAAACACATCCTAATGTTTCCACCCGCACCGGGGATCGACCTCAGTGTGTAAGGTCAGTGCGCTACCAATCAAGCTACGAGACATCCTGGATGAATTTTATTGTAGCCAGCTGGTCCAGTGGCTTACGCTCTGGCTTGCAGTTTTACGACTCACTCGCCATGGGTTGAAACCCCAACCGTTCCGTGGTTTGTTTACAATCGTGTTATTACGATGCTGTTGGTCGTGTCTCGAGTATTCTCCTGCTGGTCTACCTGGTATAAATGTTACTTTATTTATTAATCATTTATTTCTGATTTATTTCGTCCCATTACCGTCTTGCAGTTGAACCTGGAGGTTGATGAGTGAAGGCACACGAGTAATGAGTGAAGGTAGATGAATGAGTGATGAGTGTAGGTGATAGATAAGTGATGAGTAAAAGAGGTAGATGAGTGATGAATAACGTAGGTAGATGAGTGATAATAAAAGAGGTAGAAGAGTGAGTGATGAGTGAAAGTTGCTGGACAGAGCAAACATATGACTGAAAGTTGGGTGTGGTCGGGTGAGTAGGTGAGTCTGACTCCCTTGTAAACCGAACAATGACGAGAAACCAGTCCACCAGCTTGCCCCAGTACCCTGGGCAGATAGTCCTACCCCAGTACCCTGGGCAGACAGTCCTGCCCCAGTACCCAGGGTAGATAGTCCTGCCCCAGTACCCAGGACATATAGTCCTACTCTAGTACCCAGGGCAGATAGTCCTGCCCCAGTACAATGGACAGACAGTCCTGCCCCAGTACCCTGGGCAGATAGTCCTGCCCCAGTACCCTGGGCAGATAGTCCTGCCCCAGTACAATGGACAGACAGTCCTGCCCCAGTACCCTGGGCAGATAGTCCTGCCCCAGTACAATGGACAGACAGTCCTGCCCCAGTACCCCGGGCAGATAATCATACGACAGTACTCTGGGCAGATAGTCCTGCCCCAGTACCCAGGGTAGATAGTCCTGCCCCAGTACCCAGGGCAGATAGTCCTACCCCAGTAACCAGGGCAGATAGTCCTACCCCAGTACCTAGGGTAGATAGTCCTACCCCAGTACCCAGGACAGATAGTCCTACTCTAGTACCCAGGGCAGATAGACCTGCTCCAGTACCCTGGACAGATAGTCCAACCCCAGTACCCTGGACAGATAGTCCTGCCCCAGTACCCTGGGCAGACTGGAGACACTGAAGATTTAGATTAGATTTTGCAGCCAAAGTCTCTAGTTTACTGTACACCCTGATACATCCTGTAGACAGTACACCAGAAATGGCCAACCACTCGTATTTTTCACGCTCTAGTTCAGATGCCCCATACGACATTTGTACCCCCATTCAGTTCTTTAAAAATATGTTAATATGGACATATTTGGCATTTCTACATAAAATAATTTAATATAAAGACAAGATAAACATTACTTACTTTAATGAGGCTTTTGAGTCTGATTGGAGCAGAGAATTCTTCAAATTTGATTCAGTCAGTCGCTACCTCGGTTTGTTTTTAATCAGTTTCATGGATGAAAATGCTTGTTCACATCTGTACGTTGTTCCAAAATGACAGATATAATAACTGGGCAAATTTTCTTAGTCCTGGAAAGTGTTCAAAAATTACGTCAGAAGCATTTAGGACTGAGGGAAGCTCTTCAAATTTAATTTTTAATAGTGAATTTGTTTTCAAATTAATAGGGTCCATTTGTATGTTACAAGGCATCTTCAGGATTTCTTTTGTTCGCAAAGTGAAAATTGGTTTATAAATGCGAGAATGCAGTTTTCCTCTTCAGCAAAATCACTAAAGCGACTTTCAAATGACTCTTGCAATAATCTGTTTTTTGTTTTCAGTATATTCCATAAATTTGCCATTATCTTCAGCACATTTACTCTCTTCTTTTAAAATAGTGGAAACTATTATTACTTACTAAGCTAGCAAACAATTTGTTCTTAATACGTCTGGTATCGTATTTAATACGTCTGGTATATTATTTAATACGTCTGGTATCTTATTAATACGTCTTGTATCTTATTTAATACGTCTGGTATCTTATTTAATACGTTTGGTATCTTATTTAATACGTCTGGTATCTTATTTGCTTAATACATCTGGTACCTTATTTTCAGTAGTGATACACTGATGTATCACTGGTTATTATGGAGGTACTGAAGAAATGTGGATACCTGGGTACTAGTTGTGACCCAAGAACACCCAGCACAGGCCGCTGGGAGGCGGGGAGAAGGGGGGAGGGGGAGAAGGGAGGGGAAGAAAGGGAGGGGAGAAAGGGGGAAGGGGAGGGATGGGGTTGGCCTGTATAGCATGGAGTCGCTCATTTACACAAGAGTTCCTTAACCCCACAAATGGTGTAATTGACGTTTTGGCAGCAAGAACCTAGATCCAAAACCCAGTTCTTGTAGTTGTAAACAAGCCTCCCACCTTGTAAACAAGCCTCCCACCTTGTAAACAAGCCTCCCACCTTGTAAACAAGCCTCCCACCTTGTAAACAAGCCTCCCACCTTGCAAACAAGCCTCCCACCTTGTAAACAAGCCTCCCACCGAATACAACTTCTCAACGGCTGAAGGAACAGTAATCGAAAAATTGAGTAATGTCTGGATAATTTTTCAACCCCAGCCCCGAATATCTAGTTGCTTGGTGATGTCTGCGTAAGACATTTAAATAACGGAACCGACAAGTCTAGGAAATAACCTTGACCTTATATTCACGAATAATGATGAGCTGGTAAGGAATACAGATCAGGACATAATCAGACTTCAGGACAGCATGCATAGTTGTGTGGAAGAACAACGGACAGTTACGAGGTTTTCACTAAATACAACTTTAACAAGAACATCCACTTTGATATACCTTACCTTTGATGAGTTCTGAGAGTTTTTCTACTCCCGGAGCCAGGTCATAGGCCAGGCTCGTCTGGTGCTTGCCTGGTCAACCAAGGTGTTGCTGCCGGGGGTCCGTCGACCCACATATCCATCACAGCCTGGTTGATCTAGCATCTGGTGAAGATACTTGTCCAATTTCCACTTGAAGACTTTTACACTTATCCCAGCAATGTTTCTGATATCTTCTGGGAAGATGTTGAATAATATGGGGCCACGGGCGTTGATACAGTGTTCCCTTATTGTGCCCACAGCACCCCTGCTTTTCATTGGGTTTATTTTTCACTTCCTCCCATCTCTCTCTCACTCCAATATGTTGTTATGGCAGTGTGCAAATTTGGGGAAAGGTCCTTAAGTTCTTTCCATGTATATATTATCATGCATTTCTCCTCCGCTCCAGTGAGTACATATTTAAGACTAAGGCTTTCCCAGTAATTTAAATAAAAAAAGTCATGTCCTTAAGGAAACATGCTGGAAATATATATTGAATAACATGGATCTGAACCAGTGTCTCTAGAGGCTTAATTCTGTGGCACTAGAAGTACGCACCAGGCTCATACCACTAAGGGGGAAAAAGAATAGAAGATGCAAGCTAGAGAGAAGCGCTCCCTCTACAGGCGAAGACGAAGCATCACAGTACTTCTCAAAGGTGGCAAACTATCTAAATATGGAAAGTGGCTAAAGAAACAGGATACTGAAAACACATTGAATGAATCATGCAGAACCGAGGACAGGGAGAGCTAAAAACAGTTTACAAAATTGAAAGAAATCCAAAATCCTTTTCACATATGCAAAATCCAAGGCAAAAAACACATTTAGTTTTGGACTTTTGCTCAGACAAGATGACAACGAGGAAATTAGTGAAATTCTGAAGTCTCAATATGAATCTGTGTTCAGTAAACTGTTAATCAGACTAAAGGTTGACAATCCAAATGAATTTTTCATGAACGAGATTCAAAGCTGACCATATCTCCAAAACTTCCAACATAACCCTAATCCCACTCGACTTCAGAAACCCCATTGGCAGCATGTCTATGCTCTCTGCTCAAGACCCAGACTCAAGGAACTCTATATTTATCAAGAACTTCACGAAACTACTATACCTCGCCATAAATATTCTATAGAGAGGAAGCCTAGACACTAACAACATAAATTAACAACAATTACTCAATCCAGGGCAGCATGGACTTGGAGCAGGTCGATTCTGCTTCTCGCAACTGCTGGACCATTACGACAAGGTTTTGGATGCACTGGAAGACTAGCAAAGTGTAGATGCATTTTACACAGACTTTGGAAAAGCCTTTGAGTTCGATCACTGTGTAATAGCTCACAAAATACCTGCTAAAGGAATAACTGGAAAAAGTAAAGTCAGAGGCTGCCACAGTGAAAGTACTCGCCCCCATCTTTTGTATTCATCCTTATACACTACATAGAAATAAACTTCAGCATTGTATCATCCTTCGAAGACGATACTAGAATTTGCACGAGTGACATCCAATGAGCACTCTAGAAATATCTAATTACTCCAGCTGGTCACAAAAAAAAATATATATATTGTTCAGTAAGGATAAATTTTGATTATACCACTGTGGAGAAATTGAGGAAATAAAAACTGTAACGGAGTATACAACTCGAACCACTTAACAGAGTGGGAAGCGAACGTGAAGGATTTAGTAGTAATAATATCAAAGAATCTCACTCTCAAAAACCCCACAAGAGTGTCATCACGACCAAGAAGACAATGATAAGACAATGATAGGACTGATAACGATATGCTTCAAAACAAGGTATGCCAAGCCACTGATGATCCTTTAACTTGGTCTCTCTAGGCTGGAATTCTGCTCTATACTAACAGCACCTTGTAATGCAGGCGAAATTGCAGATCTAGAGAATGTACAGAGAACCTTCCCTGCACTTGTAGGTTCAGCCAAACATCTAGATGATTAGGAATGTTTCAAGTTCCTTGACCTGTACTCCTTGTAATCTAGGCGATATATATAATTTATGCCTGGAAAATTCTCGAGGGACTGGCCTCGAATCTGCACATAGAAATTACTCCCTCCGAAAGCAACATACCCTCCATGACGAGAGGGAAGCCGTGACTACACCAAGACATAAGTGTAAGGGACCCAAGACTGTTTAAACATTCTTCCATCATATATAAGATCAACAGACCCTTTAGTGTCTTCAAGCGGAAGCTCGATAAAGCTAACGTCAGTTCCTGATCAGCCGGGCTGTGGTTCGCACGTTTTAATGTGTGCGGCCAGCATTAACAGCCTGGTTGATCAGGCCTTGATCCATCTCCAGGCCTAGTCTGGGACTTGAACGGGGGGCGCTGACTCCTGAAAACGTCCTTCAGATATACTTTAAAAGATGAAGTGAAAGGAGAAGAGAACTGAGGAGTTAGGGGAGCGAGAGGAGGAAGGGGAAGGTAAGGGAAGAAAAGAGGAAAGGGAGAAAGAGAAGAGGAAGGAAAAGAAGGGGATGAAGGGAAAGGAGAAAGGGGATGGGAGGAAGGGAAAGATGAAGGGAACGGAGAAACGGAAAGGAAAGAAGAAGAGGGAGGGAGGGAGGGAGGGGAGAGGGAGAGGAGGGGGAGAGGGAGAGGAGGGGGAGAGGGAGAGGAGGGGAGGGAGAGAGGGGAGAATGAGGGGAGGGGAAGGAGGGAGGGGGAGGGTTGGGGAGGGAGGGATGGGTGGGAGGGAGGGGAGGGAGGATGGGTGGGAGGGAGGGAGGGGAGGGATGGGTGGGAGGGAGGGGGGGGATGGAGGGTGGGAGGGAGGGAGGGAGGGAGGGTGGTAGGGAGGAGGAGGGAGGGAGGGAGGGGAGGGGGAGGGAGGGTTGGGGAGGGAGGGAGGGAGGGTGGGTGGAGGGGAGGGGAGGGGAGGGAGGGTGGGATGGGAGGGGAGGGGAGGGGAGGGGAGGTGGGAAGAGGAAGGGAGAAGCTACCCAGCTGGAGTAGAGGAGAAAGGCAGGTGAAGTATGAGACAAAAGCGATATTCTGGTGGCTCCTCAGGCAGGTCAAGAGGGCGTGGCAGGCAGGTCAAGAGGGCGTGGCAGACAGGTCAAGAGGGCGTGGCAAGCAGGTCATGAGGGCGTGGCAAGCAGGTCAAGAGGGCGTGGCAGGCAGGTCAAGAGGGCGTGGTAGGCAGGTCAAGAGGGCGTGGTAGGCAGGTCAGGAGGGCACGGTAGGCAGGTCAAGAGGGCGTGGTAGGCAGGTCATGTTTGGATGGCAGGCAGGTCGCGTGCCCGTGGCAGGGTAAGGCAAGGGTTGAACGTGGAAGGGTAGATAAGGAAATGGGGGAGGCATGCTGGGAGAGCAGTGTAGGGCGTAGCAGGTAAGCAAGGAGGCAGCAGGCAGGGAGGTAGGGCGTGGCTGACAGGGAAGCAGGTCACTCGGTCCACCTACTGGACCACTAACAAGAAAGCACACTGCAAACACCTCCTGGGCACCTAGAATTTAAGTGCACGTCACTAGGAGTCCGCTGGACGCCTCAGTGTCTATAATCTACGTGCACCTCACTTGTGAGTGCACTGGATGCCTCAGTGTCTATAATCTACGTGCACCTCACTTGTGAGTGCACTGGATGCCTCAGTGTCTATAATCTACGTGCACCTCACTTGTGAGTGCACTGGATGCCTCAGTGTCTATAATCTACGTACACCTCACTTGTGAGTGCACTGGATGCCTCAGTGTCTATAATCTACGTACACCTCACTTATGAGTGCACTGGATGCCTCAGTGTCTATAATCTACGTACACCTCACTTATGAGTGCACTGGATGTCTCAGTGTCTATAATCTACGTACACCTCACTTATGAGTGCACTGGATGCCTCAGTGTCTATAATCTACGTACACCTCACTTGTGAGTGCACTGGATGCCTCAGTGTCTATAATCTACGTACAAAGATGGGCAAATGTCGTGGCTCTGGAGGAGAGATGAGGGATTATGGGATAAACAAACTGACGTTATACAATAACAAACCAATTACACCTGGCTTTATTATTTTTGAATAGATCTGTCTAGATGCAGACGTATTGAATATTAACAAGGGGGGAACGAAGACAGATGCTTAATGAAAGGTTAGAAACGAAGGCAGTGAACAATAAACGAGAGGTAAGAGGAGGTATAATAATAAAAATAATGGAACACGGGAATACATAGAACGAGAAAGACAAAATAATGAAGCAGGGGGAAAATACTGGTGATGGACCTGGCTGCGGGGGGCGTTGACCCCCGGAATACCCTCCAGGTAGAACAAAAAGGCATAATACCGTGAATGGAACAAAACACAAATAACCAACACAAGCTTACAACGATGTTTCGGTCCGGCTTGGACCATTTGTCAGACGGAGCGAAACGTCATCGTAAGTTTCTGTCTCCTGTGTGCGGGTTATTTGTGTATTGTACCCTCCAGGTATACCCATCCAGGTATACTCCTCCAGGTACAGGAGTAAGGTAGCCAGTGAAAACCCAGGAAAACGCTAAAATGAATGAAAATACCACAGCAAAAAAGACAGATGAGAGGAAATGTGTAGAAACTATACCATCATCCACGAAAAAAATGTAGAGACATATGTGACAGGTGTTCCAACATGCTGCTGGGTGCTGGTACTGCCACCCAGAGATGTGACAGGTGTTCCAACATGCTGCTGGGTGCTGGTACTGCCACCCAGAGATGTGACAGGTGTTCCAACATGCTGCTGGGTGCTGGTACTGCCACCCAGAGATGTGACAGGTGTTCCAACATGCTGCTGGGTGCTGGTACTGCCACCCAGACAATGTTACAAGCTAAGCTTCCCAAAATTCCACGGGAAAAGAAGACAACAATGAAGACGTGAGAGACGAGAGGCGAAATAAATTTATTGTGTTTAGGGGGAGGGAGAGTGTGATGCTATTTAAAATATCGTAAATCCCAATGAAGAACACAAGGTGTAAAGAACACAGGTTGTAAAGAACCCAGGGTGTAAATAACACAGGTTGTAAATAACACAGGTTGTAAAGAACCCAGGGTGTAAAGAACACAGGGTGTAAAGAACACAGGCGTAAGAACACGGGGTGAAAAGAACACAGGGTGTAAAGAACACAGGGCGTGAAGAACACAGGGCGTGAAGAACACATGGCGTGAAGAACACAGGGCGTGAAGAACACAGGGTGTAAAGAACACAGGGCGTGAAGAACACAGGTTATAAAGAACACAGGGCGTGAAGAACATAGGGCGTGAAGAACACAGGGCGTGAAGAACACAGGGCGTGAAGAACACAGGGTGTAAAGAACACAGGGCGTGAAGAACACAGGGCGTGAAGAACACAGGGCGTGAAGAACACAGGGTGTAAAGAACACAGGGCGTGAAGAACACAGGTTATAAAGAACACAGGGTGTAAAGAACACAGGGTGTAAAGAACACAGGGTGTAAAGAACACAGTGTGTGAAGAACACAGGACGTTAAAGAACACAGGGTGTAAAGAACACAGGGTGTGAACACAGGGTGTAAAGAACACAGTGTGTAAAGAACACAGGGCGTGAAGAACACAGGTTATAAAGAACACAGGGTGTAAAGAACACAGGGTGTAAAGAACACAGGATGTAAAGAACACAGTGTGTGAAGAACACAAGGCGTTAAAGAACACAGGGTGTAAAGAACACAGGGTGTGAACACAGGGTGTAAAGAACACAGGGTGTAAAGAACACAGTGTGTGAAGAACACAGAGCGGTAAAGAACACAGGGTGTAAAGAACACAGGGTGTGAACACAGGGTGTAAACAAACACAGGGTGTAAAAACACAGGGTGTAAAGAACACAGGGTGTGAAGAACACAGGGTGTGAAGAACACAGGGTGTAAAGAACACAGGGTGTAAAGAACACAGTGTGAAGAACACAGGGCGGTAAAGAACACAGGGTGCAAAGAACTCAGGGCGGTAAAGAACACATGGTGTAAAGAACACAGGGTGTGAACACAGGGTGTAAAAAATACAGGGTGTGAAGAACACAGTGTGTGAAGAACACAGGGTGTGAAGAACACAGGGTGTGAAGAATACAGGGTGTGAAGAACACAGGGTGTGAAGAACACAGGGTGTGAAGAACACAGGGTGTGAAGAACACAGGGTGGTGAAAAACACTGGGTGTAAGACACGTGACACTGGAAGACAGTGAGCCAGTTCCACACACACACACACACACACTTTACGCCCCGATGGCATGGTGGCTAGCGCTCTTGCTTCACGCACGGAGGGCCCGGGTTCAATTCCCGGCGGGGCCGAAACATTTCGAAGTGTTTCGTTACACACACACACACACACATACATACAACAGGCTTAGTGTCTAATCGACATGTGCCTAGGACAAAATGGTAACTAACACACACACACACACATGAACCAAACATACAACATGCTACATTACCGACAGCTCTGAGGAGACCAGTGACATGCACACCGAGTGCCACATCCCACGATGACACAGTGCCAGTGGCACTAACAAAACCTATACTGAACCAAAACAACCCAAATGGTATATCTTCCTCCATGCTTGTGCAAACAATCATGGTTTGAAATCAAATAAAAATGTCAAATTAGCTGTGCAAGCACTACTCACAGAAGCAACACTCCATGTTTGGAGCATTTACAGAAACACACACACACAAGGGATGTTTAGGGTGAAGAGATAGCGATAATAAACCATAATATTTATAGATACAGCAGAGTAAACACGTCACAGGGAGGAACAAAACTGCAAGTAAAAGGAGTCTTTAACTGCATCAAATTTAATAACTATATATATATATATATATATATATATATATATATATATATATATATATATATATATATATATATATATATATATATATATATATATATATATATATATCAATAACAACACTGCACTAGCCAGGGTTCGAACCCATGTTGTACTGGCCCGTCATTGTGAGCGAGAACCACATGACGCCTTTACCCACAGGACCACCCAATCCTACAAGAACCAAGCACACAGCAGAGCTATGTGAGTCTGGGCGACTCACAGATGAAGGTAAATAGGTAATTGTCTTGAAAGTCTTTCAGCCCCCACCCCAAATATCCTCATTGGAGTTTTTTAACCACCTAAATATGAAATGGAGGATGGTAAAAATGAGTGTTGTACCGTAACTGGTTCCTGGGAGCACACTAGCTCAACAGGTGCACACCAGACATCTAATGGAGGTGGGCGAAACGTTTGTTTTGAGCCAACAGATAACAGAACTCACTGGAAATGAGAATACACAAGATGTGTATCACAGACGGGAACCATACATAGTTTTAAGACAAGGTATGATAAAGCTCATGGAGCAGGGAGAGCAGAGACCCAGTAGCAGACAGCGAAGAGGCGGGGCCAGGAGCTGAGTATCGACCCCTGCAACCACAATTAGGTGAGTACAGGAACAATGTGGAACTAATCATAAACACAAGCACAACATACCATATACTATGATCACAACATCATAGAAGTACAGACAAGAATTAATTCAAGGGTAGAAAACTCAGTAATAATATATGTGAAGGGATGTTCAGGAAACTTAAGTTACAAAATAAGAGAACCGACTGGGACAAAAATAACGAAGAATTATCAGACATGCCCGAGGGAGCAGTCGTGAGCACCCTAAACCCTCACCAGTGCTTGGAAAAGCTGCTTAGGGAAGCATACAAACTCTGCACTAAATATAATAATAATAACAATAATAATAATATTTCTTCAAATACATGTATAAGGTACATAGGCCTAATTGACGTCAATGACATACTACTTGGAAAGTGTACAAAGAACTTTCACGGTACACATAAGTACGAAAAGGCACCTTGATTTGCATTCCCTGGAACGCAGGCGAGAGAAATACATGATAATATACACTTGGAAAACCCTAAAGGGATTAATACCAAACTTGCACACGAAAATCACTCCCTATGAAAGCAGAAGACTCGGCAGGAAATGCAACATTCCCCAATGAAACTCAGGGGCGCCACGAGTACACTGACAGACATCACAATAAGTGTCCGGGGCCCAAGACTGTTCAATTGCCTTCCAGCTGTCTTCAAAAGGCACTGGACAAGCACCTAAAGTCAGTACCTGATCAGCCGGGCTGTGGTTCGTACGTCAGTTTGCGTCCGGCCATAAGTAACAACCTGGTTGATCAGACCCTGATCCACCACAAGGCCTGGTCTCAGACCGAGCCGCGGGGGCGTTGACCCCCGAAACCCTCTTCAGGTATACTCTCCAGGTATACTACTATATAGAAAGCCCCTTATCATGCAGATCATTTCTCGCAAATTAGGTCAATTTTGTCCCCAGGATGCGATCCACACCAGTCATCTAACACCCAGGTACCTATTTTACTGATAGGTGAACATGGACAGCAGGTGTCTTAAGGAAACACGTCCTATTATTTCCACCCGTACCGGGGATCGAACGACGGACTCGAGTGTGTGAGCTGAGTGCGCTAGCAATCGAGCAATCGACCTAAAAGAAGATCAAATACAAAGAGAACATGAATGAATGAATAGAAGATAATAAAGATTTACTGAACTGTTGAAAAGTTATAAATATATCACAACAAGAGATCACCGAGACAGAACAAAAACTTAAGCTGTCGTAGCAGACAACAGCAGCACAAAGGGAACGAAATGCCATCCAGGATATTGCAAGAAACCCAAAATAGTTCCTCACATGTCAAATCCAAGTTAAGAACTACCTGTTGACCTGGACCATTAGTCACAGGAGGTTCTTACACTGACGACGGTAAAGAAACGATTGAAACTGAAACACCAGTATGAATCAATGTTGAGCAATACACTGAACGAAAGTAAAAGAGAGAATCCCGATCATATACCTGACATAAGCATTAATTCCGCAGATTTCGGAAAAGAAACCGAAAACATGCCTAATTATGCATATGGACAGGATTTATAGAATTCTTTGTTTTATAGAAGTGAAAAATTCCACTAGCAAGAGCACTCAGTACCCTTTGGTGAAGGAACTTAGATGAGTGCAAGAGTGCAAGACATAGAGCTTAGATGAGTGCAGGAGTGCAAGACATAGAGCTTAGATGAGTGCAGGAGTGCAAGACATAGAGCTTAGATGAGTACAAGAGTGCAAGACATTGCTCATTTGCATTAAGGAGACAGTAGAGCACTAGGCAACAATTACAGACCAGCAGCCACAACTTCCCACATCATAAAAGTCTTCGAAGAATGATGAGACGTCAAAATACAAATTTTATGGAACAGCACAACCCAAACCAGCAAGGATTTAAAGCAGGAGGATCGTGCTTGTCTCGCCTACTAAACTACTATGGCAGAAATATGATAGCATTAGAAGAAAATCAAAATGGGGATGTGTTGTACATGGATTTTGCAAAGGCTTCTGACAGATGCCATCATGTGGTGACTGCATACAAAATGAAGGCGATAGGTATATTGGGGAAAGTAGGAGAATAAATATTCGGCTTTCTGACAAATAGAGGACAAAGCGTAAAAGTAAACAGAACAAAATCCAGCATTAGCAAAGTAAAAAGGCCAGTATCCCCCAAGGCTCGTTCCTGGCGCTTACACTGTTTCTTACCCTCACAGCGGACACAGATAAAAACACTCGTCACAGTTTTGTATCATTTAGGGTATCAGTCTTCTACTGAGGATGAAAATCACCTCAGTAGAAGACACGTAAACATTGCAGAAAGATATGAACAAAGTCTTTTCGTGGGCAGTTGAGAACAACATGACATTCACTGGTGACAAGTTCCAACAGCAAAGAAATGGAAAGACTGAAGACTGCAAAAGAGACACTGTACAGAAAGTAAATGCATTACCAAATAAAACGAAAGGAATACATGAAAGACCTGGGAGCAATGATGTATTCTGATTTTTCATTCAAAGAAGATAAAGCAAATATCAAGACAACCAGAAAAATGACGAGGTGGATAACGAGAACATTAACATCAAAGGAAATAATGCCAGTGATGACAACATTCAAACTGCTGGTGCTCCCTCGCTTAGAGTATTCCTCAGTGCTGACAGTTCCATTCAGGGCAGGAGAGATATCAAAGCTGGAACAGATTCAAGGATAATTTACAGTGAGATTAGAGCCAATAAAGCACTGACCAGTAAATTACTGAGAGCGTCTTGAAGACCCAAATATGTACTCACTGGAGCAGAGTGAAAGATACACGATAATATATATATATATATATATATATATATATATATATATATATATATATATATATATATATATATATATATATATATATATATATATATATATATATATATATATATATATATATATATGGGGAGGGGAGTTGCCTGAGTGCTTGGCCCCAACTCTACACACGGCTATAACAACATTCTGAAGTGAGAGATATGGGAGAAAGTGGAGAATAAAGCCAGTGAAAGGCAGTGACTCCTTGAGAGCAGTAAGAGAATACAGCACAATATCAACATCCATGGTCCCCAGATTTAACATCTTACTAAAACATACGAGAAACACTGTACATGTCTAGTGTACAACACCGTCAAGATGAAGAATTAGACGCATGTACATCTGGGTATCTTTATCGTAGACGTTTCGCCATAAAGTGGCTTTATCAATACAAATTCAGGGACGTAATTGGAAGTAGAACTATATACAAAAGATGAGGTAATCAGTCCCTCAGCCAACGCTATGGGACTGATTACCTCATCTTTAATAAAGGTGTTGCATGTGTGTCTAATTCTTCATCATGAAAAACACTGCCGGAGCAAGTGCAGAAATCTTCATGAGAAAACTCAACAAATACCTCCGCCACCCAGATCAACCTCCGGATCAACCAAGCAGTGATGGATGCGTGCCAGCGGGTCTCCACCAGTAACAGCCTAATTAATCAGACCCGCACCAGACAAGACTGACCCATGACAGGGGTGCGGGAGCAGGAAAACTCACGAAACATATCAAAGGTACGTCACTGGAAGGTGGACGTCAGTGGAGAGTTTACTGATAGTGAGAAGTTTGTAGTAGTGAGAGGTACGAGGGCTTCATCCTTCATAATGTTAAATGATAAGATATATAATATTCTGTGGTGATAAATCATACACTTTGCATGTTGTTGCTTCACAAATTACTTGCCCCTCAACATATATCAATAACAACACTGCGACTAGCCAAGGATTCGAACCCATGCTGCTTAGGCCCGCCTCATGGTGAGAGCAAACCCATGGCACTCTAACCCACAGGACCACGCAATCCTACAAGAACCAAGCACCCAGTCAAGATAGGTGTGTTACCCTTGGTCCGAGTACAGTGGATGGGTGCTGAGTGGTGTGGATGCCTCTGAGATAATTTCATTCTCCTCCCCGTTTGGTGTACTAGCCTCAACGAGCAGTATTTTATATTATTGTGACCACGAATCAATAACAACACTGCGACTAGCCGGGGGAACAAACCCGTGTTGTTTTAGCCCGCCCATGGTCCAGTGGGTTAGAGCGTCGTGAATTTTCGCTCACCATGAGGCGGACTAAAACATATTTAGTTGGATTAGGATCAATTAAATTGCGCTTGTTATACTTACCTAACCTTATTATAACAAGCCCAATTTAATTGATCCTAATCCAACTAAATATATTTTAGATAAGTTTACAATAATTTAATAATAAACAAACACAATGAAATTTATTTTTTCGTTAGGTTAAGAATGATTCTTGCAAAATTATTGCCTGGTCACAGACCGGGCCGCAGGGGCGTTGACCCCTGGAACTCTCTCCAGGTATACTCCAGGTATACACAAATTATCGCTTGCCTTATTCGGCAAGAAGATCGTTGCTATTTAATCCAAAATAGCAAGTTTTACCTATTCGGCACATTACATATGCTGATATATATATATATATATATATATATATATATATATATATATATATATATATATATATATATATATATATATTATGTACTCACCTAGTTGTACTCACCTAGTTGTGGTTGCAGGGGTCGAGTCAAAGCTCCTGGCCCCGCCTCTTCACTGGCCGCTACTGGGTCACTCTCCCTGCGCCATGAGCTTTATCATACCTCTGCTTAAAGCTATGTATAGAGCCTGCCTCCACTCCATCGCTTCCTAAACTATTCCACTTCCCGACAACTCTGTGACTGAAGAAATACTTCCTAACATCTCTGTGATTCATCTGAGTCTTCAACTTCCATCTGTGTCCCCTTGTTGTTGTGTCCCATCTCTGGAACATTCTGTCTCTGTCCACTTTGTCAATTCCTCTCAGTATCTTATATGTTGTTATCATGTCTCCCTATCTCTCTGTCCTCCAGTGTCGTCAGGTCGATTTCCTTAACCTCCCTCGTAGGACATACCCCTTAGCTCCGGGACTAGTCTTGTTGCAAACCTTTGCACTTTCTCGAGCTTCTTCACATGCTTGGCTAGGTGTGGGTTCCAAACTGGTGCTGCATACTCCAATATGGGCCTAACGTACACAGTGTACAGGGTCCTGAACGATTCTTTATTAAGATGTCGAATGCTGTTCTTAGGTTTGCTAGGCGCCCATATGCTGCAGCAGTTATTTGGTTGATGTGCGCCTCAGGAGATGTGTCTGGTGTTATACTCACCCCAAGATCTTTTCCTTGATTGAGGTTTGCAGTCTCTGGCCCCCTAGGCTGTACTCCGTCTGCGGTCTTCTTTGCCCTTCCCCAATCTTCATGACTTTGCACTTGGTGGGGTTGAACTCCAGGAGCCAGTTGCTGGACCAGGCTTGCAGGCTGTCCAGATCCCTTTGTAGTTCTGCCTGGTCCTCGTCCGATTGAATTCTTCTCATCAACTTCACATCATCTGCAAACAGGGACACTTCGGAGTCTATTCCTTCCGTCATGTCGTTCACAAATACCAGAAACAGCACTGGTCCCAGGACTGACCCCTGTGGAACCCGCTCGTCACCGGCGCCCACTCTGACACCTCGCCACGTACCATGACTCGCTGCTGTCTCCCTGACAGGTATTCCCTGATCCAATGTAGTGCCTTCCCTGTTACCCCTGCCTGGTCCTCCAGCTTCTGCACTAATCTCTTGTGTGGAACTGTGTCAAACGCCTTCTTACAATCCAAGAATATGCAATCTACCCACCCCTCTCTCTCTTGCCTTATCGCTGTCACCCTGTCGTAGAACTCCAGTAGGTTTGTGACACAGGATTTCCCGTCCCTGAAACCGTGTTGGCCGTCGTTGATAAGCTCATTCCTTTCTAGGTGCTCAACCACCCTTCTCCTGACTATCTTCTCCATGACCTTGCATACAATACATGTCAGTGACACTGGTCTGTAGTTTAGTGCTACGTTCCTGTCTCCTTTTTTAAAAATTGGAACTACATTTGCTGTCTTCCAAACCTCAGGTAGTTGCCCTGTTTCGATAGATGTGTTGAAGATCGTTGTTAGGGGTACACATAGCTCCTCTGCTCCCTCTCTCAGGACCCATGGAGAGATGTTATCTGGCCCCATCGCCTTTGAAGTATCTAGCTCGCTTAGTAGCCTCTTCACTTCCTCCTCATTTGTGTGTATTGTGTCCAGCACTTGATGGTGTACCCTACCTCTCCTCCTTTCTGGAGGCCCTTCTATCTCCTCTGTGAACACCTCTTTGAATCTCATGTTGAGCTCCTCACACACTTCCCGGTCATTTCTTGTGACCTCCTCCTACCTTCCTCAGCCTGATCACCTGGTCCTTGACTGTTGTTCTCCTCCTGATGTGGCTGTACAACAGCTTTGGGTCAGATTTGGCTTTCGCTGCTATGTCATTCTCGTACTGTCTTTGGGCCTCCCTTCTGATCTGTGCATATTCATTTCTGGCTCTACGACTGCTCTCCTTATTCTCCGGGGTTCTTTGCCTTCTGTACCTCTTCCATTCCCTTGCACACTTGGTTTTGGCTTCCCTGCACCTTTGGGTGAACCATGGGCTCATCCTGTCTTTTTCGCTTCTCCTGTTACCCTTGGGTATAAACCTCTCCTCAGCTTCCTTGCAAATTGTTGTCATATATTCCATCATCTCGTGTGTGTGTGTGTGTGTGTGTGTGTGTGTGTGTGTACTCACCTAATTGTGGTTGCAGGGGTCGAGACTCAGCTCCCGGCCCCGCCTCTTCACTGTCCGCTACTGGGTCTCTGCTCTCCCTGCTCCATGAGCTTTATCATACCTCGTCTTAAAACTATGTATGGTTCCTGCCTCCACTATATCTTTCTCTAGACTATTCCACTTCCTGACTACTCTGTGGCTGAAGAAATGCTTCCTAACATCCCTTTGACTCATCTGAGTCTTCAGCTTCCAGTTGTGTCCCCTTGTTTCTGTGTTCCCTCTCTGGAACATCCTGTCACTGTCTACCTTGTCGATTCCCCGCAGTATTTTGTATGTCGTTATCATGTCTCCTCTGACCCTTCTTTCCTCCAGTGTTGTTAGTCCTATTTCCCTCAACCTTTCTTCATAGGACAGACCCTGAGTTGTGGAACTAACCTTGTCGCAAACCTTTGACTTTCTCTAGTTTCTTTACGTGCTTGACAAGGTGTGGGGTTTCCCGACTGGTGCTGCATATTCTAGTATGGGCCTGACGTACACGGTGTACAGTGTCTTGAACGATTCCTTGTTAAGGTAACGGAACGCTAATCTTAGGTTTGTCAGTCGCCCATATGCTGCCCCAGTTATCTGGTTGATGTGTGCCTCCGGAGATGTGTTTGGCGCTATACTCACCCCAAGGTCTTTCTCCTTTGCCGAGGTTTGTAGCCTTTGTCCGCCTAGCCTGTACTCTGTCAGCGGTCTTCTTTGCCCTTCTCCGATCTTCATGACTTTGCATTTGGTGAGATTGAATTCGAGAAGCCAGTTGCCAGACCAGATGTCAAGCTTGTCCAGGTCTGTTTGAAGTCCTGCTTGGTCCTCTTCCGATGTGATTCTCCTCATTAATTTCACATCATCTGCGAACAGAGACACTTCTGAGTCTATCCCGTCCGTCATGTCATTTACATATACCAAGAATAACACTGGTCCTAGGACTGACCCCTGCGGTACACCGCTCGTCACAGGCGCCCACTGTGATACCTCATCACGCACCATGACCCGTTGTTGCCTCCCTGTGAGGTATTCTCTGATCCATTCCAGTGCCCTTCCTGTTATACCTGCTTGTTCTTCCAACTTCTTTACTAATCTCATGTGAGGAACTGTGTCGAAGGCTTTCCTGCAGTCCAGGAAAATGCAATCAATCCACCCTTCTCTCTCTCTTGCCTTACCTCTGTTACTTTATCATAGAACTCTAGGAGGTTTGTTACACAGGATTTGCCTTCCCGGAATCCGTGCTGATTCTGCACCAGATTCAGTACTGATTCAGTGCCAGACACACACTTGTCGGACGCCGCTGGCTCCTCAAGCCTACGCCACCACCCTCCACTTACCACCAAGCCTTATCCACCTTTGGATTTTTCTGCCCATATACCGGGTCCTAGCATCGTCTTTTCGGCTCACATAGCTGGTCAAGATATTCCTTCGTACCTGTGCACCAACGATAAAGCCAGCAGTGTGGGTTCACCGAGAAAGCGCGATTTCAAGATTCTCCATGGTGTGATGCAGCCGAGACTCCACCACCACCATCACCCTCACCACCTCCACCTGTTGTGCTTCCAGGCTTCAATCCAGCATTATAGACATTTTGTTAAAGACGTTTGCATCTGTAACCTATTTTTAAAACTACACAAGGTTTTAGCTTCTATGAGATGAAGCCACTGTGTGGCGAAACGTTTCTTCAATAAAGCTTCCCATATGTTGCATAAGTGTCTCAATCTTAACTCATGGAATAACTCGTATACAATAACTCCACAAAAATATCAAAATGTTCTCCGTAATTTTGTTTGACTTGACTGAATGAATGACTTACTGACTGAATGACTTGACTGACTTACTGACTGAATGACTTGACTGACTTACTGACTGAATGACTTGACTGACTTACTGACTGAATGACTTGACTTACTGACTGAATGACTTGACTGACTTACTGAATGACTTGACTGACTTACTGAATGACTTGACCGACTTACTGAATGACTTGACTGACTTACTGAATGACTTGACTGACTTACTGAATGACTTGACTGACTTACTGAATGACTTGACTGATTTACTGAATGACTTGACTGACTTACTGAATGACTTGACTGACTTCCTCTTGAGTCAATTCAGGCTACTGCCACCTAATATGATACCTCACTGAACAACAAATTATAAAAAGAACTACTTAAAAAAAATGCTAACTACCTATGGTACTCGGGAGTTTGTTCCACTCATCCACAACTCTATTACCAAACCAGCGCTTTCCTATATCTTTTTTTAATCTAAATTTTTCCAGCTTGAAACAGATATGTATCCAGTAAATACAATATACTAGTGGTTCCTACCATCAGTGTTGAGTTAGTGTTGTGGTCAGTCATATTCCTAAGTTATCCTGTGGTTAGTCACTTTCATTGTCATAGGGGGTTCGGTGGAGGATTTTTATATAATAAACAACCATGATGGATGACTTGGTAGCGTGTATTCGAATCTGAGGGAGAAATCCAGAGCCTGACCTTGTGTCAGTTATCGTCTTCAACTCTACTCTCTGACTACCCTGCCCCGAGGCAGGCACTTCAAAGGGACTCGTGACGTCACATAGCCAGGGAGGCAGTGACTCACAATAACAAATACACAGTACTATTGACAGCTCGGTGATGCTAACGTATGGCGTTCCGACTTACAGCTAACCTATACAAGCTATAGACTGAAAAGGCATTACGGCTGTGGCTGATTCTGCACAATAACAAATACACAGTACTACTGACATCATGTTCATGGGAAAGTGCTAAATCCGCAGGGGGATGTCATACAACGGACGGGAAATGGAAGGTGGTCAAGTGTGAGGCGAGGAAGGAAAAGGTGGCTGCTTCAATTCATTGGATCAAGAGCCCCAAGGGCAGCATCAAGCTACGTCGTTGAAGCGTCCTCCAAGCATCGTCTGCTTGTATACAGTGAGCACAACATACACACACAAAAAAAATTTCGTTATTTTATCGGGGGGCCCCGGAGCACACCGGGGGCCCTGGGGCACACCTGGGACCCATGGGAACACCGGGGTCCCGGGGCACACTTGGGACCCAAGGGCATTCCGGGAGCCCCTGGGCACACGGGGGTCCCTGGGCACACGGGGGGCCCCGGGGCACAAGCATGTACACAATCTCCTCAACATATTGGTTGTCTCGTTTTTGTTACAAAAATAACTTTTAAAGTTCAGAGGTTTGCTAGAAGGTTGGTCCCAGACCTCAGAGATCCAGAGGTTGGTCCCAGACCTCAGAGATCCAGAGGTTGGTCCCAGACCTCAGAGATCCAGAGGTTGGCCCCAGACCTCAGATATCCAGTAGTTGGTCCCAGACCTCAGAGACCCAGAGGTTGGTCCCAGACCTCAGAGACCCAGAGGTTGGTCCCAGACCTCAGAGACCCAGAGGTTGGTCCCAGACCTCAGAGATCCAGAGGTTGGTCCCAGACCTCAGAGATCTAGAGGTTGGTCCCAGACCTCAGAGATCCAGAGGTTGGTCCCAGACCTCAGAGATCCAGAGGTTGGTCCCAGACCTCAGATATCCAGAGGTTGATCTCAGCCCTCAGAGATCCAGAGGTTGGTCCCAGACCTCAGAGATCCAGAGATTGATCCCAGACCTCAGAGATCCAGAGATTGATCCCAGACCTCAGAGATCCAGAGGTTGATCCCAGACCTCAGATATCCAGAGGTTGATCCCAGACCTCAGAGATCCAGAGGTTGATCCCAGACCTCAGAGATCCAAAGGTTGATCCCAGACCTCAGAGATCCAGAGGTTGATCCCAGACCTCAGAGATCCAGAAATTGATCCCAGACCTCAGAGATCCAGAGGTTGATCCCAGACCTTAGAGGTCCAGAGACTGGTCCCAGACCTCAGAGGTCCAGAGACTGGTCCTAGACCTCAGAGGTCCAGAGGCTGGTCCCAGACCTCAAGAGGTCCAGAGGTGGGTCCTAGACCTCAAGAGGTCCAGAGGTTGGTCTTAGACCTCAAGAGGTCCAGAGGTTGGTTTAGCCCTCAAGAGGTCCAGAGGCTGGTCCCAGACCTCAAAAGTCCAGAGGTTTGTCCTAGACCTCAGAGGCCCAGAGGTTGGTCCTAGACCTCAGAGGCCCAGAGGTTGGTCCTAGACCTCAGAGGCCCAGAGGTTGGTCCTAGACCTCAGAGGCCCAGAGGTTGGTCCTAGACCTCAGAAGTCCAGAGGCTGGTCCCAGACCTCAGAGGTCCAGAGGCTGGTCCCAGACCTCAGAAGTCCAGAGGCTGGTCCCAGACCTCAGAGGTCCAGAGGCTGGTCCCAGGCCTCAGAAGTCCAGAGGCTGGTCCCAGACCTCAGACGTCCAGAGGCTGGTCCCAGACCTCAAAGGTCCAGAGGCTGGTCCCAGACGTCAGAGGTCCAGAGGCTGGTTCCAGATCTCAGAGGTCCAGAGGTTGGTCTTAGATCTCAGAGGTCCAGAGGCTGGTCCTAGACCTCAGATGTCAAGAGGCTGGTCCTAGATCTCAGAAGTCCAAAGGCTGGTCCCAGACCTCAGAAGTTCAGAGGTTGGTCTTAGCCCTCAGAGGTCCAAAGGCTGGTCCAAGACCTCAAAGGTCCAGAGGTTGATCCCAGACCTCAGAGGTCCAGAGGCTGGTTCCAGACCTCAGAGGTTGATCTCAGACCTCAGAGGTCCAGATGTTGGTCCCAGACCTCAGAGGTCCAGACGTCAAGGGTCAGGTCTATCCAACCTTCTACCTGATAGTCATGTTGAGAACATGTCAAGTTTTTCATGTCCACTCATGCGTAATCTCCGTAACTGTGGTTATTACCTCCCCACTAGTGCTACCACAGTGGCAGTGTAATAACACTCCCCACTAGTGTTACTACAGTGGCAGTGTAATAACACTTCCCACTAGTGTTACTACAATAGTAGTGTGAGAGGTCCATAGCTGTGGTTATTACCTCCCCACTAGTGTTACTACAGTGGCAGTGTGACAGTACCATCAGTGTGAACACAGTGGCAGTGTAAACGTGTCATCAGTGTGAGCACAGTGGCAGTGTGAGGATGCCATCAGTGTCAACACAATCGCAGTGAGAGGATGCCATCAGTGTCAAGGCAGTGGCAGTGTGAGGATGCCATCAGAGTCAACACAGTGGCAGTGAGAGGATGCCATCAGTGTCGACACAGTGGCAGTGTGAGGGTGTCATCAGTGTCAACACAGTGGCAGTGTGTGTCATCAGTGTCAACACAGTGGCACTGTGAGGGTGTCATCAGTGTCAACACAGTGGCAATGTGAGGGTGTCATCAGTGTCAACACAGTAGCAGTGTGAGGGTGTCATCAGTGTCAACACAGTGGCAGTGTGAGGGTGTTATCAGTGTCAACACAGTGGCAGTGTAAGGGTGTCATCGGTGTGAGCACAGTGGCAGTGTGAGGATGCCATCAGTGTCAACACAGTGGCAGTGTGAGGATGTCATCAGTGTCAACACAGTGGCAGTGTGAGGGTGTCATCAGTGTCAACACAGTGGCAGTGTGTGGGTGTCATCAGTGTCAACACAGTGGCAGTGTGAGGGTGTCATCAGTGTGAACACAGTGGCAGTGTGAGGGTGTCCTCAGAGTGAACACAGTGACAGTGTGAGGGTATCATCAGTGTGAACACAGTGACAGTGTAAGGGTGTCATCAGTGTGAGCACAGTGGCAGTGTGAGGATGCCATCAGTGTCAACACAGTGACAGTGTGAGAGTGTCATTAGTGTCAACACAGTGGCAGTGTGAGAGTGTCATCAGTGTCAACACAGTGGCAGTGTGTGGGTGTCATCAGTGTCAAGACAGTGGCAGTGTGAGGGTGTCATCAGTGTCAAGACAGTGACAGTGTGTGGGTGTCATCAGTCTCAACACAGTGGCAGTGTGAGGGTGTCATCAGTGTCAACACAGTGGCAGTGTGAGGGTGTCATCAGTGTCAACACAGTGACAGTGTGTGGGTGTCATCAGTGTCAACACAGTGGCAGTGTGAAGATGCCATCAGTGTCAACAAAGTGGCTGTGTGTAGGTGTCATCAGTGTCAACAAAGTGGCTGTGTGTAGGTGTCATCAGTGTCAACACAGTGGCAGTGTGAGGGTGTCATCAGTGTCAACACAGTGGCAGTGTGACGACGTCCTTCACACAAACGAACAGTTCAGCTGACAATGTTTTCTTAAAAATCATCTTGCAAACTAGCCATGACAAACTGTTTTTGGAACTGTGGCAAGCGAATGTCACACACCCATATAGGCATGCCCTCCCGACCATTGAACCAGGTGCTGAGGGTATGATGTATAGGGGCCCCCTCGTTATGCTAGCACCTTGGTTCAACCAGCCAATGACAAGGAAGCCCACCAAAGTTGTGAAGCGATGTGGTACACTCGTGAATCAACGTTGGCAGACTTAACTCCAAGCTTGGTTGAATACAGTTCTCACCGTGTCTCTTGCTTTCAATTTGCCTTTATGTACATATTCTCTCTATATATTGTATATGTTTTTGCTTGCTGTTTGTTGAAGGAAACATAAGTATTTCTTTTGCTCGATCCTTTCTACATTAGTTATCGTGCTACAACCAGGTGTGCAGGCCACTAAACTCACCTGTGGTCGTAATAGGAACTGGTAAAAAAACAATCCATCCCAAAAGTAAGAGATTTTTGAAGTTTTTCCCTAAGTGGATCTTGTCAATGGGTTCACCTCATCCAGTTGTTCACCTCACCCAGGGGTTCACCTCACCCAGGGGTTCACCTCACCCAGGGGTTCACCTCATCTAGGGATTCACCTCACCCAGGTGCTCACCTCACCCAGGTGCTCACCTCACCCAGGTGTTTACCTCACCCAGGTGTTCAATTCACCCAGGGGTTCACCTCACCCAGGGGTTCACCTCACCCAGGGGTTCACCTCACCCAGGGGTTCACCTCATCCAGTTGTTCACCTCACCCAGGGGTTCACCTCACCCAGGTGTTCACCTCACCCAGGTGTTCACCTCATCAAGGGGTTCACCTCACCCAGGTGTTTACCTCATCCAGTAGTTCACCTCACCCAGGTGTTCATCTCACCCATGGGTTCACCTCACCCAGAGTTTCATCTCACCCAGGTGTTCACCTCACCCAGGTGTTCACCTCATCCAGGTGTTTACCTCACCCAGGTGTTCACCTCATCCAGGTGTTTACCTCACCCAGGGGTTCATCTCACCCAGGGGTTCATCTCCCAGGGGTTCATCTCACCCAGGGGTTGACCTCACCCAGGTGTTCATCTCACCCATCTGTTCACCTCACCCAGAGTTTCATCTCACCCAGGTGTTCACCCCACCCAGGGGTTCACCTCACCCAGGTGTTCACCTCATCCAGGTGTTTTCCACACCCAGGGGTTCATCTCACCCAGGGGTTCACCTCACCCAGGTGTTCATCTCACCTATGGGTTCATCTCACCCAGGGGTTCATCTCACCCCGGGTTTCACCTCATCCAGGTGTTTACCTCACCCAGGTGTTCATCTCACCCAGGGGTTCATTTTACCCAGGGGTTCACCTCACCCAGGTGTTTACCACACCCAGGGGTTCATCTCACCCAGGGGTTCACCTCACCCAGGTGTTCATCTCACCCAGGGGTTCACCTCACCCAGGTGTTCATCTCACCCAGGGGTTCACCTCACCCAGGTGTTTACCTCACCCAGGGGTTCACCTCACCCAGGGGTTCACCTCACCCAGGGCTTCATCACCCAGGGGTTCATCTCACCCAGGGGTTCACCTCACCCAGGGGTTCACCTCACCCAGGGGTTCATCACCCAGGGGTTCATCTCACCCAGGGGTTCACCTCACCCAGGGGTTCACCTCACCCAGGGGTTCACCTCACCCAGGGGTTCACCTCAATGGGCCCTCTATGGAGGTCCATTGGTGATATGCTTACTAGTACCCCGACGGCCATATTGGACGTGAAGCTGTGTTGACATTCATGTAGACGCTCGTAGCTGAGATATGTCTTCGATGATCCTACGTCTCTACGATGGTTGTTGCTTGTTATCTTGTAGTCATCCGTCTCTACGATGGTTGTTGCTTGTTATCTTGTAGTCATCCGTCTCTACGATGGTCGTTGCTTGTTATCTTGTAGTCATCCGTCTCTACGATGGTTGTTGCTTGTTATCTTGTAGTCATCCGTCTCTACGATGGTCGTTGCTTGTTATCTTGTAGTCATCAGTCTCTACGATGGTCGTTGCTTGTTATCTTGTAGTCATCCGTCTCTACGATGGTTGTTGCTTGTTATCTTGTAGTCATCCGTCTCTACGATGGTCGTTGCTTGTTATCTTGTAGTCATCCGTCTCTACGATGGTCGTTGCTTGTTATCTTGTAGTCATCCGTCTCTACGATGGTCGTTGCTTGTTATCTTGTAGTCATCCGTCTCTACGATGGTTGTTGCTTGTTATCTTGTAGTCATCCGTCTCTACGATGGTCGTTGCTTGTTATCTTGTAGTCATCCGTCTCTACGATGGTCGTTGCTTGTTATCTTGTAGTCATCCGTCTCTACGATGGTCGTTGCTTGTTATCTTGTAGTCATCCGTCTCTACGATGGTTGTTGCTTGTTATCTTGTAGTCATCCGTCTCTACGATGGTTGTTGCCTGTTAGGTTTTTATTGTAATAATCTCAGCCTCTCCCATGGTTGTTCAATGCAGTGAACATTTTTAGCAACATTTTCCTAATAGCTATTGTCATTATTTCATTAAATATTGAAATCATTCTTGGAAAAGGAATTCTGTATCAAAATAACGCCACACTTTCTGAAGACGGTCGCTATATTACACATTGCCTTTTCATGGACACCTGAATTGTACCATAAGGAAACAGTGTTCTAACTATAAGATTGTTACCCATAATATAACATTTATTTTTGGAAACCCACTGATTATCGGAAGCTTTTTAAAATTTGTGGCTTCTGTTGCTGTCTGTGTGTGGTGAAGTGTTGTGTACCAGCTGTCTGTGTGTAGTGAAGTGTAGTGTACCAGCTGTCTGTGTGTAGTGAAGTGTAGTGTACCAGCTGTTTGTGTGTGCTGAAGTGTAGTGTACCAGCTGCCTGTGTGTGCTGAAGTGTACCAGTTCACTGGTTGTAATAGTAATATTAGATAGGTAGGAAGTACTGCGTGAAATTCTCAGACTAGAGTTGGCGGACATTGTTGTTTACCAGCCAGGAAAGTCACTCTTCCGGTCAAACAGCTTCATTCAGTTGTCAGAAATCATTCTGAATCTTGTAAATCATTCTCTCTAAAATTCAATTTCTACGTCAGTCTGCGTGCTGGCCGCAAGCAAACTGACGTAGGAACCACAGCCACGGGATCTTTATATGCTTTGAATTTACGAAGGTTCAAAGTCAGGACCGACGGCTCTTTCTCACCACACACACTTAGTGCACTCAGAGACATCTGTTATTAATACTAGGGAACTTTTCGAGTGTTTCAACATAATTCTGAAGATAAGATTACACCAGGAAAGTAATCGACGAAATATTTCACGTATGAGTAAGTATGTATGTGAGAGTCTGAAGCCCGAGTGCATGTCACTGATAAGAGTGTACTACCATATGTGAGTACAGAATCTCTCATCATTACACGCACACACATACATAACGACGTATAGAATACCGAGAGGAATTGACAAGGTGGACAGGGCCAGAATGTTTCAGAGTTGGGACACAGGAACAAGGGAACACATCTGGAAGTCAATAACTCAGCTGGGTCATAGGGATGTTAGGAAATATTTCTTAAGCCTTAGCGTTGTCAGGAAGTCGAACAATATGAAGAGTGAACTAGTGGAGGCAGGATCTATACACAGCTTTAAGATGAGGTAAGATAAGGCTCTTGGAGCAAGGAGTTTATGGACCTAGTAGCGACTAGCGAAGTGGGGCCAGCAGCTATGACTCGACCCCTGCAACCACAAATAGATGAGGTGTGCAAATAGATGAATACAAATAGGTGAGTACACACACACACACAGTACTAACAAGACATGCATTGAGTTAGTTACATAGATACTGAAGCTAACTGGATGTACACAACAACCTCAGGTCAGTGTATACACAAGAACTTGTTTGAGCATCACTAAAAACTAGTTTTGGTGTTGCGGCTCAGCGAGTGTCTATGTACTGAACCAGGAGTGATGTTTATCTCTTAAAATAAAGAGAAGTTAACATGCAGTACCTTGTATCCCAGTAGCTTGTATCCTAGTACCTCATATTGCAGTAGCTTATGTTCTAGAACCTTGCATGCCAGTAGCTTGTATCCTAGTACATCGTATTGCAGTAGCTTATGTTCTAGAACCTTGCATTCCAGTAGCTTGTATCCTAGTACCTTGTATTGCAGTAGCTTGTATCCTAGTACCTTGTATTGCAGTAGCTTGTATCCTAGTACCTTGTATTGCAGTAGCTTGTATCCTAGTACCTTGTATTGCATTAACTTGTATCCCAATATTTTGTATCCTAGAATGTTGTACCCTTGTGTCCTAGTACCTAGTATCCACGTAACTTGTATCCCAGTGCACTATTATCTCCAGAGTATATACACAGAGGTGCATCTGTGTGTGTGTGTGTGTGTGTGTGTGTGTGTACTCACCCGCCTCTTCACTGATTGCTACTAGGTCCTCTCTATCCCTGCTCCATGATCTTTATCAAACCTCGTCTTAAAACTATGTATGGTTCCTGCCTCCACTACGTCTCTTTCTAGGCTATTCCACTGCCTGACAACTCTATGACTGAAGAAATACTTCCTAACATCCCTTTGACTCATAGGAGTCTTCAACTTCCAATTGTGAACCCTTGTTTCTGTGTCCCATCTCTGGAACATCTTGTGTGTGTGTGTGTGTGTGTGTGTGTGTGTGTGTGTGTGTGTGTTTTAAACATTCCGGTCTTCTTCCGCCGAAATAAAGTGATACAAAAAAAGAGGAAATACAATCATCGTCATTCATTCAATCGCTGTCTTGCTAGAAGCGTGTCGATACCACCATTCAGATGACCCTACGAAATGCACCATCCCCTCCCCTCCTTCAGAGTGCCGGCACTGTACTTCCCACCTCCAGGACTCAAGTGCGGCTAACCGGTTTTCCTGAATTCTCTCATAAATGCTACCTTAATCACACTAACAGCACCTCAGGTCACAAAAACACGCTGATCCAGCGCGCTCATACTAGCCTGCTTGATGTCAAAGCCTCTAACACTCCAAACCTCACTTATTCCTTCCCCTCCAACCCTTCCTAGTGCCTTTTTGTTCCTCGTTGCAGTGTTTAAAACCCATGCTTCACACCCACATAACAGTGCTGGTACCGCTATCCTCTCGTGCATTCCTCCTCTTGGCTCCATGGATAAAGTTCCCCGTCACTAAAGATGTCTCATCATAACCCCCACCCTTTTTTCCTCTTCTGTTCTATGGTTCACCTCTTTTGCCATAGACCCTACTACATATCTGTCCCATCAGTACTAGTAAGTAAAATACCGGCTGTATCAGATACCTTTAACACAGACTGTGGTAAGCTTAAAACATACTTTACCAATAAAGAGGTAACCCCAAACAGTTGTCAACAAGTAAGTGTATCTTATGACTTCGTGCAAAAAGAACTAACCAGGTTAAACCCAACTAAAATCACCGGCCCAGATAACATCCCGGTTAAGTTCCTAAAAGTTGGTGCCTCTGAATTGCCAGTCCCCATTGCTCACATAATAAATTTGTCCATCACCACTAATACCGTACCAGAGGGGTTCAAGGAGGCCAGAGTTATCCCAATCTTCAAGAAAAATAGTAGGTCTAATGTCAGCAACTATAGGCCTGTTAGTATACTCAGCATGATATCCAAAATTCTAGAGAGGGCGGTGTACTGTCAAGTAGTTAAGTATCTTAATGACAACAAAATTCTTAATAGTTACCAATCAGGCTTTACGAGATCTTACTCAACCGACACCTCCCTAATTAATCTGATGGATTACATGAGAACTGAAATGTCGATAGGGAACCTCATAGGAATGGTAACCTTAGACTTGCAAAAGGCCTTCGATACTGTCAACCACAATATATTATGTAAGAAACTTCCTATCGGCATAGGTTCAGTAGACTGGTTTAAGTCCTACCTTAGCAACAGGAAACAAATTGTCAAAATCAACAAAACAGAATCGGAACCCCTGCCGAAGCATGTGGGGTTCTTCAGGGTAGTATTCTGGGTCCCTTAATATTCTTGTTATATAAACGACATGCCCATCAGTGTCAAGTGCAAACTCCTACTGTATGCAGATGACAGTGCTCTGTTAGTGTCAAGTAAAGACCCACAAGATATAGCTAATGTAATAACATTGGAATTGGAGTCCTGCAACAAATGGTTAGCAGACAACAAACTATAGTTAAACCTCGGGAAAACGGAAGCCATACTCTTTACCACGAAACATAAACTGAGGAGAGTAAATAATTTTAATGTCCGGTGTAATAAAGCTAACAGAATCCTTGGCTTCATATCAAAAAGTATAAATACTAGAGGTCCTCAGGTTGTTCTTCAACTCTATATATCAGTTTTGGTCACCGTATTACAGAATGGATATAAATGCTCTGGAAAACGTACAAAGGAGGATGACAAAGTTGATCCCATGTATCAGAAATCTTCCCAATGAGGATATACTGAGGGTCCTGAATCTGCACTCTCTAGAAAGGCGTAGAATTAGGGGGGATATGACTGAGGTGTATAAATGGAATACAGCAATTAATAATAGGGGATGTAAATAGCGTGCTAAAAATATCTAGTATTGACAGGACTCGCAGCAATGGTTTTAAATTGGAAAAAATCAGATTCAGGAAGGATATAGGAAAGCACTGGTTTGGTAATAGAGTTGTGGATGAGTGGAACAAACTCCCGAGTACCGTCATAGAAGCTAACACGTTGTGTAGTTTTAAAAATAGGTTGGATAAATACATGAGTGGGTGTGGGTGGGTGTGAGTTGGACCTGACTAGCTTGTGCTACTAGGTCAGATGCCGTGCTCCTCCCTTAAGTGAATGTGACTGACCTGACTAGGTCAAGGCATTGGTTTAATCCGGTGGGAGAACTGGACTTACCTCGCATGGGAAAATAGGCCTGCTGCAGTGTTCATTCTTTCTTATGTTCTAATGTAAGGGGGAACCCATCACTTCAGTTTCTTCAGTGAAATATCTGGAAATCCCTTTGACCCATGCATGTCAGGAGAATTGATAGGGAACAGTGTAGTAAAGAAATGGAATGCTAGACTGAAGTTCCTCTACAGACAAGCACAGTGTCTACCTACTGAGGACTCTATGTCTAGCTCTTATACAATGTCATATGGACTACGCTTGCTATTCATGGTACTCTGTCTTGACAAAAAACTGAAAGATAAACTAAAAATAACTCTGAAAAAAAATGGTAATTCATCCTGGACCTGGGTCCAAGGGAAGATGTAGACCAGGATGAATTACAACAACTGGATATGCTGAATGTTAAAGACAGTAAAACAACTGAAATTAAATTAAAATTGCTCACAAACAGTGTCCAGAATATCTTGCTGCCAATTTTGTCAAGGCTGAGAACCAAAGCAGTCATAGTACTAGGGGGAGAGAGCACAACTTTGTAGTACCCACCTTTTATTGTACAGCAATAAAGGAATGGAACAGACTGCCTGCACATGTCCAATCCAGTGATAGTATGAGCCAGTTCAAGAAGAGAACCAAAAGGTACCTAATGAATGTAGCGACAGAAAGGGAAGAGAATGAATTTTTATATTTTTAGCTAACACACATGTAAATATAAATAACTCAGTTTACCTTATTCCTAGTATATCTCCTTTATAGTATAATAATCAGATATTATCTCCTTTACAGTATAATAATAAGATATTATCTCCTTTACAGTATAATAATAAGATATTATCTCCTTTATAGTACAATAATAAGGTAATAAAAGGACCCCAATGGAAATAAGTCACTCTGCCTGACTTTTTTGGGTGATCCTAGGTTCTCTACACATATGCTGCTATGTATGATAATCTATATAACTGTATTTGTGTATACCTGAATAAACTTACCCATCCACCGACAAGTCCACTGCCAAATATCTGAATACATTTATCTTCTCCATATTCCCTCCCTGATATCCAATCTTCCACTGCCTAGATTTTTTGTTATTCGCATCACATTGCTCTTTCCTATGTTCATTTTTAATTTATTTCATTTGCATACCCTCCCAAATTCCTCCACCAACCTTTGGAACTTCTCTTTAGACTCCCGCAAAAGCACCGTGTCATCTGCAAAAAAGAAACTGTGACAACTACTTTTTATTAAATTCGCTATCCTTTAATTCCTTACCTCTCTCGAACCCTCCAGCATTCACTCCTTTTGGAGCGAAAGGCCATACCACGTTAAACGCACCGCTTCTCGTCCGATCAGCAAAGTTAAACAACGTTGGATTTGGTTAGTACTTGGATGAGTGATCGCCTGGGAACACCAAATGCTGTTGGCGTAAATCTTTTAATGAGGCCTGGTCACAGACCGGGCCGTGGGGGCGTTGACCCCCGAAACCCTCTCCAGGTATTTTCCAATCCCATCTATAAATGTGTTAAACATCTACGGTGACATCACACATCCCAGCCCATGGTCAGCTTTTACTGGAAAATAATCCCTCTCTTTCCTATATACCCTAACCTGAGGCTCGCTATTCACATGAAAACTCTTAACTGCTTTAAGTAATTACCACCTATTCCATATATTTGCAACATCTGTCACCTTACTCCCATATCAAACCATCACAAGCCTTTCCTAAATCCCTAAATACAACAGAGTATTCCTTACCTTTATCCTGATATGTTTCACTTTAATGTTTCAGTATAAACACTTAGTCTACACTACCCCAAGCTTCCTAAAACCTTGTTTCTCTGCAATCCTGTTCTCTGTCTTACCCTTAACTCTTTTAATAATAATCTACCATACACTTTACCCAGTGTACTCAACAGATTTATTATCCTATAATTCGTACGCTCTCTCTTGTCCCCTTTTTCCCTTACGAGAAGAAACAATGCAGCTTTCTGCATAGTTTCTTTTCATTCGGAGTGGTTGGTGCATTGAACACATGCACCAACCACTCCTAAACTCTATCCCCACCTGGTCTAACATTTCATTCTTAATCCTATCTAGCCCCGCTGCTTTACCCCTAGCATGCTACCCACTACCTCACGCACCTACCCCACCCTCACCTCTAACTCTTTCTCCTTCCTATACAAGAAATTAAAGGGTCTACCAAAGGTTTGGTATCGGTAGTATCGGCTAATTTTGATGGTATCGATATCGGCTTAAATGGGAGTATCGGAATCGGTAAACATATTGGTATGGTCCTATTCCCAAGTGAAATTCCTGCCTCCCTTCATCAGTATTTACCAACTCCTCAAAATACTTCCTCCATCTTCCCAGCACTTTTATCTCCCCAGTACCTCCATATTCTCAGTACCTCCATCTTTCTAGTACATCCATCGCCATAATGCCTAAATCTTCCCAGTAACTCCATCTTCTGAGTTCCTCCATCTTCGAAGTACCTCCATCTCCCCAGTAACTCCATCTCCCCAGTAACTCCATCTCCCCAGTAACTCCATCTTCCCAGTAACTCCATCTTCCCAGTACCTCCATCTTCCCAGTACCTCCATCTCCCCAGTAACTCCATCTTCCCAGTACCTCCATCTTCCCAGTAACTCCATCTTCCCAGTACCTCCATCTTCCCAGTACCTCCATCTCCCCAGTACCTCCATCTTCCCAGTATCTCCATCTTCCCAGTACCTCCATCTTCCCAGTACCTCCATCTCCCCAGTACCTCCATATTCTCAGTACCTCCATCTTTCTAGTACATCCATCGCCATAATGCCTAAATCTTCCCAGTAACTCCATCTCCCCAGTACTTCCATCTTCCCAGTATCTCCATCTTTCTAGTACCTCCATCTCCCCAGTACTTCCATCTTCCCAGTACTTCCATCTTCCCAGTACTTCCATCTTCCCAGTACTTCCATCTTCCCAGTACTTCCATCTTCCCAGTATCTCCATCTCCCAGTACCTCCATCTTCCCAGTACCTCCATCTTCCCAGTACCTCCATCTTCCCAGTATCTCCATCTCCCCAGTACCTCCATCTTCCCAGTACTTCCATCTTCCCAGTACCTCCATCTTCCCAGTACCTCCATCTCCCCAGTACCTCCATCTTCCCAGTATCTCCATCTCCCCAGTACCTCCATCTTCCCAGTATCTCCATCTCCCCAGTACCTCCATCTTCCCAGTATCTCCATCTTCCCAGTACCTCCATCTTCCCAGTACTTCCATCTCCCCAGTACCTCCATCTTCCCAGTACCTCCATCTTCCCAGTACTTCCATCTTCCCAGTACTTCCATCTTCCCAGTACTTCCATCTTCCCAGTACCTCCATCTCCCCAGTACCTCCATCTTCCCAGTATCTCCATCTTCCCAGTACCTCCATCTTCCCAGTACTTCCATCTCCCCAGTACCTCCATCTCCCCAGTACCTCCATCTTCCCAGTACTTCCATCTTCCCAGTATCTCCATCTCCCCAGTACCTCCATCTTCCCAGTACCTCCATCTTCCCAGTACCTCCATCTTCCCAGTATCTCCATCTTCCCAGTACCTCCATCTTCCCAGTACCTCCATCTTCCCAGTATCTCCATCTCCCCAGTACCTCCATCTTCCCAGTACCTCCATCTTCCCAGTACCTCCATCTTCCCAGTACCTCCATCTTCCCAGTACTTCCATCTTCCCAGTATCTCCATCTCCCCAGTACCTCCATCTTCCCAGTACCTCCATCTCCCCAGTACCTCCATCTTCCCAGTATCTCCATCTTCCCAGTACCTCCATCTTCCCAGTACCTCCATCTTCCCAGTATCTCCATCTCCCCAGTACCTCCATCTTCCCAGTACCTCCATCTTCCCAGTACCTCCATCTTCCCAGTACTTCCATCTTCCCAGTACTTCCATCTTCCCAGTATCTCCATCTCCCCAGTACCTCCATCTCCCCAGTACCTCCATCTTCCCAGTACCTCCATCTCCCCAGTACCTCCATCTTCCCAGTATCTCCATCTTCCCAGTACCTCCATCTCCCCAGTACTTCCATCTTCCCAGTACTTCCATCTTCCCAGTACTTCCATCTCCCCAGTACCTCCATCTCCCCAGTACTTCCATCTTCCCAGTACTTCCATCTCCCCAGTACCTCCATCTTCCCAGTACCTCCATCTTCCCAGTACCTCCATCTTCCCAGTACTTCCATCTTCCCAGTACTTCCATCTTCCCAGTACTTCCATCTTCCCAGTACCTCCATCTTCCCAGTACCTCCATCTTCCCAGTACCTCCATCTTCTGATAGTATATATCCTCTTTTACATTTTTGAAAATATTTTTGAAATTTTTTTACACACGAATTAGTTAAGCACACACACATTAACGAAGAGACGGGGCCAGGAGCTGTGAATCGACCCCTAAAACCACAAATAGATAAGTACACGCACGCGCGCGCGTACATGCATTTATTTAAAGTCTGGTTTTTAACCTTGGGTTTCTTTCGTATGGTTTCAGCGTTTGTTATAAAAGATTGTTTTTATGAATGTTTCATACCGCATGTTTTATAACGAACATTCTTAACGTATGCTATATAACGTACGTCTTCTAACTTGTACTATACATATAGGTCCGCTTAGTTTTTCCAAGTTGTAGAAAGTTTTAGCTTCACTAAAGTGTCACTTAAGAGGCGCCTGAGTTTCCCTATCTCCTAATGTTTATTTTTTTTCCCAATAATCTACCTTGTCCATAATTACTTTCGCATTTGCTTTGTCTGCTTTCGTAAGGTGAAGTCCAGGATCTTTCCTTAATTCATAGTATAACTTCACAAATCTTTGAGGACAATTGTTGTTGTAGAGGTCTGAGCTCACACCTCTACAACAAGAATTGTCCTCAAAGATTTGTGAAGTTATACCATCAATTAAGGAAAGATTCTGGACTTCACCTTACGAAAGCAGACAAAGCAAATGCGATAGTAATCATGGACAAGGTAGATTACAGGAAAAAAATAACATTTTATTATAAAACAAGGGAACTGACGTGCCCCTTAACACTCGCGGTAATGTGTCCCTTTAATCCAGAAGTTACGGAGGTGACACAAGCGACCAATACCACTGAAGGATCTTCAAGAACTAACTGGAAGATGTTGTGTCTATGTGAGGTGCTCCTCAACCAACCTCCACTGCTCATCCACTCACCTTCTGGCCCAATCAGAAGACTTGAATGACGTGTCGGGCCAATCAGAAGTCAAGATTTACCTGTAACTGCCCCGAGCCGCTTGTTTGCCCATCCTTATTCGCCATTGTAAGGACGACAATATTGTCAACACTCGTATATATCCTGCATATATATATATACCTGGGGTTATACCTCATTCGATGAAAGGTATATACATCATGAGGTTGTGTCTAGTCTATATTAGCTGAGAGTTCTCTTTAATCTCAATAATAAGAATTAAAGCATCCTAGACCAGTGTTATTATATAGATAACGTCCAATCTTTGTGATCTTCGGGTACTCACTGGGTTTTAAACCTAAATTTATCCCGTGTCGCTGCGCGATCCGAGAAAGGTATCCCCATATTGCATAACCCAAGCCAGTTGCGCCTCAATGCACGCGAAAGGAATAGTGCAGGGAGAGGCATAAGTTTCTAATGCATCTAAGTATTAGCGTTATAAAATTTGAAGCGAATCTGGAGAGACATAAGTTATCATGCAGAAACTAATATCCCATTTTCTTCAATAAAAATGTCAAATTAGGATATAGACAGCCCAAAACTAATGCAAATTTTAAATAACATGTTTCAAAAAGAAACTGAGGAAGAAATTCTCTTGTTATTATAGAGACCACTATCCTAAAATACTCCAGTATATTAAGTTTCAAGCCATTCTGAAGTTGCATCTTCAAGTACAGTATTTTCCGGCATATAAGGCGCGCTTTTTTCCCCACGAAAATCTTGAAAATTCAACCTGCGTCTTATATGCTCAAGGTCAGGGTCAAGGGTAGATTTTGTATTAGGCTTTAGCGTAATTTAGGGTAATTAATCCTTGAATATGATTACTGATTTACCGTTATGATACTCTGTCGTGCGTCTTATATGCCGGAAAATAAGGTAATCGAAGTTTAAGCTAATCGGACGAGGCACCAAGAAAGTGTAACACAAAAAAAATAATATTGGAATTTTCCCAATTTCTTCCGTGAAAAGTTAGAACCTATCCAGGGCCCCCCGAGCCAGGGCCCCCCGAGCCAGGGCCCCCAAGCCAGGGCCCCCAGAGCCATCCAACACTGACCACCATTAAAGGTGATCGGTTAAGACGTTCTCAAGTTATACACGGAAGCCTTGGAGGAAATTAATGGAAGGTTTGGTTAATTAAGATTGGTCAGGAAACAGGACAAGTGTTTCCTGACGCGGGTCAGGAAACAATTTGTCATAATGATGACCCGCCACAGGAGCATTTGGTCGTCTGACCGAAACCTTCCACTGGCTTACCCCTCCACCCCTTTAAAAATTACGGTTATAATTATAAACAATAGAGGAAGACAAAAACACTACCCAATAATCTAAGATATTTTGAAATAAAAAAACACGAAAATATAATATTTAAGAATTCATTGAAGACGCGAGAAATCAATATTTATTAGTTTTCTTTAAGCAGTTCTATTCTACTGGAAATTGTATATAATCTTGTAATAACAAATATTTGCAGTGTATTTTATAGATAGGCCAATATGATACATTTTTTTATATATGAAATCTGCAGTTGGTCATCTACACAGACAGTTAAGATACACCAGCGATTAGTGTTTGAAGCCGATCAGAAGAGGCATTCTTTAGTTTCTACATGAAAAACCAATTTATCTAAAAAAATGGGTAGATTAAAATTTACACAGTCAAGCTTTGGTATTAACAAAACCCATCAACACAAAATTTGAAGCCGATCAGAAAAGATATTGTCCAGTAACTGATGCGAGTCCAATGATTCCATTTCTTTTAACTATGTCAGTAAAATTTGAAATTTTCAACTGTATAGTCTAAATCTGACGAAGGTCCACCACGAACTGATACGTCCTAAAATATCTAAGATTAGCAAAAATAAATTGATGAATATTTACAATTGAACTAATTGGCTGACATATTTTATTGAAGAGCTTGAAAAAAAATGAGTTGCAAAGTGGCTACCTACACTAATACAACTCAAAATGATGTTGAAGTTAATATACTCAGTTGTATCTTGAAGGAAACGATGTTGTACCGTACATCAGAAGGTCGTGAGCGAGCACTGACACAATGTTTATAAGAAACTTGAACCTGTTGTTAAACCCCCACTTCATTGGCATTAGGATACACATTGGCACTTAGCACTAAATGTACTTAATGCTTATACACCCACCAACCTCCTCCACCACACATATATTCTTCATTTCACTAATACTGAACCCAGTGTGTTAACTGACGACTTTGATCCTAGACACAGAGCTGGGTGATCCCACCAAGAATATCAGAGGCTAACTTCACTTTTAGAAGCAAATGGTCATGTCCAAATTATTAGAAAAAATCTACAAAGGAACTCTTGACAGGTGCATAGGCTTTAATCTTCATACACATCGCATTATTCCGATTTTTTTTAATCTAATGACTGACCATTCACCTATAAGAACCTCTGTATGCATAGCCAATGTCACCCTACCTGGAGAAAGACTAAGCAAGGGGAAGGTAGTAGTCTATCGAGGCAAGACACTATATTTACTGAGCATATTTCCAACTAGTACTGGAATTATGAATCTGAGACTCCAAGAGTTTAATGACAATCTTGTAGTTACAAAACACCTTTTCTTAAACTAAAGACTTAAAAAAAACGAAAGGCAGGAAAATTCAGTATTACGGACTACCCTAAGTCAATAGATAGAAAATCTGATAATGTTATAGGCGCCTCAGAAGTCCCAAATGCACGAAAAAGTATTAAGAAGAGTAGACAAGTTGTTCACCGACAGCAAGTACAAGAAGCAAATGAGTTAATAAAGAATTGGGCACAAGTCTGAAGCTGTAAGATGTTACCACTATATATCAGGGAAACTTTAAGTCCAATGATAGAAATATTATATCCAGTTTATGTTCAAGAGCATGGTGAGTGTGACACCCTATATACCAAAGCATGATGTAACTGCTCAAGACCTCCCCTGGGAAGGATGGTATCGTCTATGACATGGTTAGGTTATTGAGGCGAGTACCTGGTAACTCACCGTTAGAAATATAAGAATTACACTATGGATCACTTACCTTCCTCGTGGACTAAAAATATTGTTGTATCAAAAGATAAACCTAACCAACAAGACATTTTCCGCCGGTCTCTCTGACTACCTGCCTCTGTAAAACATTTGAAAGGATGGTACTTGAGAGGTTACCGTACAAAATTAAATAACGTATTTCGCCAAACATTAGTTTTCCACACGGCAAAGTTGTTCCAAATTATATTGCAACATTTTTAGCTGTACATGGAGACAAAAAACGCAAAAATCCACGACTCTTCTCGATATTAAAAATGGTTTCGATGTTGCAGATAGAGAAGTTATATTGGATGACAAATTAAAATTGAAACTGGTGGTCTATTTTGACACTGAATTCTTGGTTGTCTCGCTGACACAAACTGCATTGTTTTAGGGTAAAAAAAAAAAGAAGTGAAAATAGAGAAATGCAACTTGGCACTTCTCAAGGTGCTGTATTAAGTGCTACGAAGTTTAATACATTAATCAACGTCCTACTAAAAGTGATACCTGATACGCCCAGAAATATCACAACGAGCTATAGACCTGGATGGTGTTACGGGGGTCAACGCCCCCTCGGCGTTGACCCCCGTATATACTAAAACTCTTCGTGAAGTGCAAACCTCTCTGACTCACACACAGACAACCGCTCATAATCTTTGCCTAATCATTACAACACCAAAGTGTTTAATAAAGATGGGACGATACCAAAATTTCTGCCGGTACCGATATTGTGGCTATATTTTCTTTGAAATTATAATGACTATGTTCAGTATATATAAGGGAATGTTTATTGCACTACGGGTATTAAATAACACACGCACGTTAAATATTAAATAACTAAATTTCTTCGAGATGACAGTGTCATTATCTGGCCTCTTGTGTTAGTTACTGGTTGTCAAAGGCACTTGTAGATAGTGTTGATGTATTTGTCCTGAATCTCTCCTTGAATATTCTGTTTGTAAACAAACTTAATGTGTCTATAACATTACTTCAGAGTCAGTGTCGCAATACACAGTATATTATTATTATTACTATTATTCTTATTTTTATTATTATTATTAATTGGAGGTAATTAGGTTTGGGGAATAGAAACATTAAAATGCCAGTCTGAAAAGACGTAATTCATAGCAGAAAAAAATAAGCATAACACGTTTCTCTCGGCAGGAGCTTGACAAAACATAGGCTACAAATAAACGTCTTTGGAACGCTGCGTGGGTGTCCAATTGCCTTAAGGATAATGGGAATCAGTCTCAGTCTCTCTTTATACCAATCCCTTCTCAACTATTCTCAACATTAAACGAGGTATTAGGTGGCCTCGACCTCCCAAATTTATACGGTCATTAAATCTTCATTGCTGCGGCCGCCCCGGGCTAAAATACGAGCATCACACATTAATTCCAGGATTCTTGATGAGCTGTGATTCACGGCGGCCCCGGGCCAGGGAAGCCAGCCAGGGAAGCCAGCCAGGGAAGCCAGCCGGGCGCTCAGGCCAAATATTTCTGCTATCTTCTTTTCTGCTTGTTCCTTGATACTGTGGCCACAGCCATCACCATGTAACTGAATGAAGGTGATGGTGGACAATGGTGAACGTGCGTCTGCAGATGTAATAATAATGAGAATAATAATAATGGGAATAATAATGATAATAATAAAACACAATACCGTGATTGGATATTTGTGTAACAATAATAATAATCTTCATTTCTGCAAAGTACGAAAGACAACTGATAAAAGAATAGTTGATATTATTGACACGACAGAAAGCCCCTGGTCATGCAGACCATGTCTGTCAGTCTTAAGCATTATTATTATAATCATAACGACAGAATTAAAATTAACTTATTACTGCCAGATGATTATTTAATTAAGTTGGTTAACAAAAGTGCTATTGTTCGTGAAGCTTGACATTAACTCAAACACTTTGGGTTAGGATTATGATATTTGTGGATTTTTTTTTTGTGTGAGAATTATAGCACTTGTGGTGGTTATTATGTATAATCTTCATATATAAATACACATACTGATCTATATTTCAGTATTAGTGTAAGGGATATACAATAGTCTGAAGAACCACAGAATGCACAGCATCCCGGGCAAAACTTAGGCTATATTGACCTTAATTAAAGTTTACATATTTTTAGTTTTGAATTTATTTTTATCTGTAGGAACTTAAAAACAGAGCCTAGTTTCAGGTTAATTCATAAATATGTGAGTGGTTCTAGTTACTTTAATTACAATACAAAATCTAATGATGTATGTTCTGTGAGATTTATTTCTGCAGTTATGTCTGAGAGAAGGGATCGCAGCCTATCTTACAATATATGGAAGTTTAAAGAAAAAGCCGAAAGAAGAGGGATGGGACTGGAAGAAAATAACTGACTTCAGTACTGTTGTTAAGATCACATTAAGGTGAGGTGATTTTTAAGAGTAACTTTGAAGTGGTTGGCTGACAGGGAACCTTTGGAATCTTCAGGCGGAGTGTTCCAATTTTTTTGGCCTTTTTCGTGCATTGAGTTTTTACTCAGGTTGAGTCGAAAACGGGGATTTCAAAGAGTTTTTTGTGTTTAGCAATCGTTCTTCTGCAGTTATACAGGAAAAGTTTCAGAGGAGGGTTTCAATTTGCATTGAGTGTCCTGTAGTATGCACAGTAGTATGGGTGAAGGTTATGTATGTTCAGTAAGTTTAAACTTTTGAAGATTAAAGGCGTGTGTTGTCTGGCACTGCATTGAGAGATCATTCGTACAGCCCTTTTTTTGTTGAGTTAATATTGAGTTTAGGTGATTTTGCTGCAGTAGATCCCAGACACGAGCGAAAAATAAGAACAAAGTGAAAATCTTGCATGTGATACCGACAAGGTGTGAGTAAAGACACTTCAGCAAACACATTTTTATTATGGATACGTTTCGGTCCTGCGACTTTGTTCGTTCCAAACATACAAGGATCTGGAAAAGCATAGTTTTATGTAGGGAAGGGTATTGAAGCAGCTTAACTTCAGTGAGGTCATGTGAGTTGAAGTGCTGTTAAGTCACCTGGTGGCTGTGGTCTGAGGTACGCGGAGTGATGAGTCTTCAGGGAACATGTGTAACAAATTGGCATAAATATTGAAGTTTCCTATTTTCCGCAATTTCGTATTTGTTGCCGGTGTCAAGGATGCTTCTGGACACTGTCCCCTCCTCGAATCTAGTTCCCTGAAGACCAGCTGGACTTCATCCCCTTTCATCAAATGACCCTCGATGTGTGTATGCATAGTGCAGGTATTACATTGGCCGTTCCAGGTGCACTCGCATTTATGTTCCATAAACCTAACTGATAGGCTTCCACCAGTTTTCCCTATGTACTTCTTACTACAATGTCCACACAGGATACTGTAGACGCCAGCGGTAGATACTGAGGGGAAATGGTGTCAGTAGTGTTACTGGGTACTTGTGTCCCCCATAACAATAGCAGTAGACCTATTACTACTACTACACCAGTATCTATCATTGGTATACAAGGTTAAGGATGTTTATCATAGCAATGTGATTACAACAGCAAAGTGTTCAGCCTCAACATCAAAGACTCCTACCTACCCATCAATGAACAATTAAATGAATACACCAAGACCTTCCTCTAAGAGACTCGCCACATTCTTCCTAGATGAAACAAGGTTAAACAAAAACTTATGTACCTCCTTTCTGGGCATCATAGACCCGCCAGACTCTCAACTGTCTTCCCAAAATACACAAACCAGGTATTTCCTTGGGCACAGGGAGTGCCCCGTATAGACTTGCCTCCCATCTGGCTGAACACCTGTCGAGCCTTCTAGCCATTATGAGTCCTGCTCACCTCAAGCACTCAGGCGACGTACTGAGTCGCATCTCAAGCATCAACATGAGGAACAAACACAAGGCATCCTCTGATTTTGTTTCCTTATTTAATAATGTTCCTATTAACCATTCCATTGATATTCCCCACAGAAAACTCACTAATGAACGCATCCTTCTTCTGCCTCACCTTGACGTTATAACTTAGAACTTTGTGTCAACTTCATTGTCTTCCTGCTTTGAGGATAAGCTTTATAAACAATGATTTAGCATGAATATAAGTAGTCTTCTAAGTGTTGTCCTGGTCAACCTGCTTAAGAACCTGGAGACTTGAGGCTTTTGCTCCATGGTCCCTGACATATGATCCCTGACATGATCCCTGACATGGCCCCTGACATAACCCCCTGACATGGTCCCTGAACATACAAATGCTCCTACATAAATTCAGCAATGTAGAACTATATATCAAGTTTACGCTGGAAGGCGATGGTAAACTTATCCAGTACTCTGTAGAGCACCTGAGAATACCTTGTCTTTCGAAGTTCATATGAAACAGATATTTACTCTATACTTATCATTTTATCCAGGATTGCAAATACAACCCAAACCATTCTGCATAATCTGCCAGCTGTCTGGTGTAGCCACAGATTTTTGGTGTTACCTGCAGTGACGTGGCTACACACACAACATACAAGGTCTTGCCAGAACAACCATCCAAGTGGCCACTAATGTAACCACCGCTTTGATTAGTGACGTCACCAAGAAAACGTCATCTAATGGTACCTCTAAAGACTTAAGAGTGTGCACAATCCCCCGTGGGCAGTGCGACAAAGTTTGTGTGTGGGTAATCAGGAAATAAATCACGGAACGGATGGGGCTTGAACTCAAGCGAGTCCTAAAACTCACAGGCCATTGCGTTAACCACTCGGTCAGCTGGCTCTAATAAGATTCATTCAACCAGGAGACATTTCTACAACAGTTTATGAACACACATACTCCTGCAGCAGGGACGACACCAGTAACGTACATATTATACACACAAACTTTGAGGGGTATCGTAAGCTGTGGAAGGATGCTAAACTGACCTACAGGAAAACGGACTTGAGGCGACGCCACTGACTTGAAACACCATCCTTCACTACCTCAACACCATCCTTCACTACCTCAACACCATCCTTCACTACCTCAACACCATCCTTCACCTCAACACCATCCTTCACTATCTCAACACCATCCTTCACTGCCTCAACACCATCCTTCACTACCTCAACACCATCCTTCACTACCTCAACACCATCCTTCACTGCCTCAACACCATCCTTCACTGCCTCAACACCATCCTTCACTGCCTCAACACCATCCTTCACTGCCTCAACACCATCCTTCACTACCTCAACACCATCCTTCACTGCCTCAACACCATCCTTCACTGCCTCAACACCATCCTTCACTGCCTCAACACCATCCTTCACTACCTCAACACCATCCTTCACTGCCTCAACACCATCCTTCACTATCTCAACACCATCCTTCACTATCTCAACATCATCGTTAAATAAAGCCAGCAGTTATAACATTACCAAAACCCTAGGACATAGGATCTTAGTAAATACTTTCCCTGGACAGCCATAAGATAAGCTCTTCTCTATTTGAAGCTCCTTGCATCCGACTACCATGCCTCCTCTCCCTGCGGCCCCCGTGTATACGCTAAATTCTCTCATACTCGTGTATTTCAAGTGACCATGTTCCCAGGACCCAAACATCTGTGGAGAAAAAATTATTTCTCCAACCCAGGAACATGGATGCCCCCTTGAAAAAAAAACCCAAACACTGTGTGGGATATTTTACCTAACTTCCCACACATCTTCAATTAAGGTCCTATCTGTATGCATTCATGTCAGTTTCTAATTGCCGGTATTTTCTGCCTTACCACATAAAAACACAATAGAGGGTACCTGCAGCATGCCTACCTGTACAAACAAGGCAGGTTTATATATATATATATATATATATGTATATATATATATATATATATATATATATATATATATATATATATATATATATATATATATATATATATATATATATATATATATATATATATATATATATCTTACTCTTACATTTCTTTAATGCATTTCTAAAGCTATTCGAGGAGTTAGCGGCAATAAATCTTCTAGACAGATTATTCCTCTTATCTACAAATATATTGCCAAATCAGTATTTTCCTGTTGACTTGCTATGTCTGAATTAGTCAAACTGAATTCATTGTTCTGATTTCTTTCCTAATTATATAACCTAAGTATTCTATCTCTTTTTATTTAAACCTGTTTTCCACTTGTATATTATTTCATTCTATGTCTTTCTATAAACTGCAGGTTCAAGACTCTCCATCTATCTTTGTATAAATAATTCATTATACAGTGGAATAATTTCGTTATACAGTGGAATAATTTCCTTATACAGTGGAATAATTTCCTTATACAGTGGAAAAATTTCCTTATAAAGTGAGAACTGAGCTGCGTGATCTAAATGAGGCATTGCTGATTATGGTTAGAAGTGTAGAATAACCTTTGGATTCCTACTACGTAAACTTATCATACATTACTGACATACAATGTCGACACACTGATGAATAAAGCACATGTCTAACACTTGGGTGTCTTTCTTGCCCAAACATTTTGCTTCCACAACAAGCTTTGTCAGTTTAATACAATGGCGACTTTTATAATGGCGTCAGAGGAAGAAGTTTGAACATAATTTAAAGATATCCAGTCGCTTAACCCTGGAGAGTTGACAGATGTTCAGTCCCTTATTGGCATGTAACCTGCTTCCATTAGTGTGTCCCTCCAACCTATGACACCGTCTCCAACCTCTGCGTCTCTCCTCGAACCCCAGTATGTAAGACTCCACCTTCATATTTTTGCATGAGACAGATCAAGATTAAAAAAATAACTTATTAAAAGCCATGTAAACAACTCTTCATCACGGTCTACCGACTCAAAAATTCTTTAATGAAGTCAGTGAATTTATTAGACAAGAACAACACTTGTGAATCAGTGTTGATCCTAATAATTTGTCAACTTGAATAACAGAAACACAAATATAACAAGAGGTAGTTGTGTTATTAACGGAGCACTCTGAGGTCGCTCAGTGCTTATGGGCATCAATAAAATATAATAATAATAATAATAATATAATGTCTCTCTACAAGTACATGCAAAGCATATACAGACCTAGCCGACATCAATGACATAATAAGAAGAAAGCCCCTTGTTATGCAGAGCATTTCGGGCTAATTAGGCTAATTTTGTCCCCGGGATGCGACCCACACCAGGCGACTAACACCCAGGTACCGACTTGCTGTTAGGTGAACAGGAACAGTAGATGTCTTAAGGAATCATGCCCCAGTGTTTCCACCCGTACAGGGAATCGAGCCACGGACCTCCAGGTGTGAGCTGAGTGCGGGGAGGAGAATGAAATTAGCTCAGAGGCACCCACACCACCGTATGTCCTTGGATCACAGTAAAACACCTAGATCTGCTGGGTGCGTGATTCTTGTAGGATTTGGTCCTGTGGGTTAGAGCGTCATGTGGTTTTCGCTCACCATGAGGTGGGCCAAAACAACATGGGTTCGAATCCTTGGCTAGTCGCAGTGTTGTTATTGATCAATACCACTTGTTCGTGGGTACGAATAGGTAAAACTTGCGATTTTGGCTTAAACAGCAACGCTCTTCTTGCCGAATAAGACAAGCGGAAATTTGCTTATGCAATAATTTCGCAAAAATCATTCTGAACCTAATGAAAAAAATATATTTCATTGTGTTTGTTTATTATTAAATTATTGTAAACTTATCTAAAATATATTTAGTTGGATTAGGCTAAATTAAATTGCGCTTGTAATAATAAGGTTAGGTAAGTTTTCTAAGGTTCTTTTGGTACAAAATTATTAATTTTTACATTAACATAAATGAAAAAAAATATATCTTTAAACGTATAAGATTTTTTTTAGAAAGGACTTAATTTTAAAGGCTAATTTTAAATGCTAATTGACCAGTTTTACCTATTCGGCATGATATTGATATATATATATATATATATATATATATATATATATATATATATATATATATATGTCGTGCCGATTAGGTAAAACTGGTCAATTAGCAAGAACTCATCTAAAATTAAGTCCTTTCTAAAATTTTCTCTTATACGTTTAAAGATATATTTTTCATTTATGTTAATGTAATAATTTATAATTTTGTACCAAGAAAACTTTGAAAACCTACCTAACCTTATTACAACAAGCGCAATTTAATTAGCTAACCAACTAAATATATTTTAGATACGTTAACATTAATTTAATAATAAACAAACACAATGAAATATATTTTTTTCGTTATGATCAGAATGATTTTGGCGAAATTATTGCATACACAAATTTTCACTTGTCTTATATGGCAAGAAGAGCGTTGCTATTTAAGCCAAAATCGCAAGTTTTACCTAATCGGCACGACATATATATATATATCCTGAAAAGTACACATGTTCATATGTTATACACGTGGTTTAGTGTGAGATATGACTCGACCCCTGGAACCACAAATAAGTGCAGACGCACACACGCAGGCATGAAGAATTTCCTGCACGGGGTTCAGTGGGACAGCAATATGCAAGGAAGCTGAGGAGAAGTTTCTACCCAAGGGTAACAAAATAACGAAAAATCCAGGATGAGCCCGTGGTTCACCCAAAGGTGTAGGGAGGCAAAAACCAAGTGTGCTAGAGAATGGAAGAAGTATAGAAGGCAAAGGACTCAGGAGAATAATGAGAGCAGTAGTAGAGCCAGAAATGAATATGCACAGGTAAGAAGGGAGGCCCAAAGACAATACGAGAATGACAGCAGCGAAAGCCAAATCTGACCCAAAGCTGTTGTACAGTATTGCGACCCCTAGAATTGGGCCTCAATGTATATAATGTATATTTCCATTTTCTATAATTTTATATTGCTGATATTATCGATAATAGCTAAATCGTTAATATTTTGCTTTATATTATTATTAGACTCTTATTTAACTTAGCTATATTTATTAGGTAGGATGTAATATTTTATATTATTGTGTGGAGAGTGTCTTAACTGCCTTGGAGTTGGCAAACTACTGTTATGCTGCCGGCGTCTAGTTGCTGGGAGGAGTCAGTCGCTGACCACACCTGTACTGGGTGGTTGTTCCTCTTTCCTCTCTCTCTCTGGCCTGCTGCCCTCGTCGAGTCAACACCTCACTCTATTTCTACTTGTTTTCTCGACATTAGACTCTGTTGGGTAGAGTATGCATTCGTTGGTGAGGCGAATCATACTTCTCAGAACTCTGTGTAACTCTGTTCACAGAGAATAGACTAGACAGTGATTTTCGACGTTGTTCTGGGTTGTGTGTCACATTGACACTGATAAATCTCAGGTCTCAAGCTATAGCTCTGGACCTAATTCGATAAGGCATCTGTGCACCGCCACAGTTTGGGATTGTTTATGCTGAACCTAGCTTCAGTAGAAAGGGAGTTTTGTGACTGTTTTGGAGGATCTACTGATGGTCCCCAATTAGAGTCGATTTTCTATTTCCTTGTTCCTGACGCTGTGTTGCTGTTGCCTGTTCTATTGCCGTTCGGCGAAGTGGTCATTTTACTGTACAATCAAGCTGTTCAGATTGTCAGTTTAGTACAGCTAGCTTATGAGAAGTTGTTATGTCGTACACTGGTTGAGTCGAGTCTTATAGTTACCGGGAGCACACTCATACACACATTTATTCTTATTTGTATATATTATTGTAATTACTGACATTGTACCTGTTGGTACTTCCGAGTAATTTATATATATTTGCCCTCAGCACAGACTTATTGCATATGAGAGCAGTGTAGGAGCTACCCTCCTAATTAACCTAATTGATATCTTAATTAATATCTTTATATTTGATTTACTTTGCTACCCTAGATTTTCTCACTTTGATAATAAATCTTAAATATATTTCGTTGGTTAGTACCCTATCAGTTGCAAAAAGCCCAGTAACAGGCTGGATGCTAGAAGGGCTATCCTTTCTAGTGTTCGCTGGAGATGTCTATTGTTAATAGATATCGTGTCATTTTGTAAAATACAGCCACATCAGGAGGAAAACAACAGTCAAGGACCAGGTAATCAGGCTGAGGAAGGAAGGAGGGGAGGTCACAAGACATGACCGCGAAGTGTGTGAGGAACTCAACAGGATATTTAAAGAAGTGTTCACAGAGGAGACAGAAGGGACTCCAGAAAGACAAAGAGGTGGGGTACACCATCAAGTGTTGGACACAATACATACAACCGAGGAAGAAGTGAAGAGGCTGCTGAGTGAGCTAGATACCTCAAAGGCGATGGGGCCGGATATCTCTCCATGGGTCCTGAGAGAGGGAGCAGAGGTGCTATGTGTACCATTAACAACAATCTTTAACACATCTATCAAAACAGGGCGACTACCTGAGGTATGGAAGACAGCAAATGTAGTCCCAATTTTTTAAAAAGGAGACAGACACGAAACATTAAACTACAGACCAGTGTCACTGACATATATAGTATATAAGGTCATAGAGATTATCAGAAGAGTGGTGAAGCACCTAGAAAGGAATGAGCTTATCAACGACAGCCAGCACGGTTTCAGGGACGGGAAATCCTGTGTCACAAACCTACTGGAGTTCTATGACAGGGTGACAGCAGTAAGACAAGAGAGAGACAGGTGGATAGATTGCATTTTCTTGGAGTGTAAGAAGGCGTTTGACACGGTTCCACACAAGAGATTAGTGAAAAAGCTGGAGGACCAGGCGGGGATAACAGGGAAGGCACTACAATGGATCAGGGAATACCTGTCAGGAAGACAACAGCGAGTCATGGTACGTGGCGAGGTGTCAGAATGGGCGCCTGTAACGAGCGGGGTGCCACAGGGGTCAGTCCTAGGACCAGTGATGTTTCTGATATTTGTGAACGACATGACGGAAGGAATAGACTCAGAAGTGTCCCTGTTTGCAGATGTGAAGTTGAAAATAAGAATTCAATCGGACGAGGACCAGGTAGAACTACAAAGGGATCTGGACAGGCTGCAGGCCTGGTCCACCAACTGGCTCCTGGAGTTCAACCCCAAGTGCAAAGTCATAAAGATTGGGGAAGGGCAAAGAAGACCACAGACGGAGTACAGTCTAGGGGGCCAGAGACTACAAACCTCACTCAAGGAAAAGGATCTTAGGGTGAGTATAACACCGAGCACATCTCCTGAGGCGCACATCAACCAAATAACTGCTGGAGCATACGGGCGCCTAGCAAACCAAAGAATAGCATTCCGACATCTTAATAAGGAATCGTTCGGGACCCTGTACACTGTGTACATTAGGCCCATATTGGAGTATGCAGCACCAATTTGGAACCCACACCTAGCCAAGCATGTAAGGAAACTAGAGAAAGTGCAAAGGTTTGCAACAAGACTAGTCCCGGTGCTAAGGGGTATGTCCTACGAGGAGAGGTTAAGGAAAATCGACCTGACGACACTGGAAGACAGGAGAGATATGGGGAATGATTGATAACGACATATAAGATACTGAGAGGAATCGACAATGTGGACAGAGACAGGATGTTATAGAGATGGGACACAGTTGGAAGTTGAAGACTCAGATGAATCACAGGGATGTTAGGAAGTATTTCTTCAGTCACAGAGTTGTCAGGAAGTGGAATAGTCTGGGAAGTGATGTAGTGGAGGCAGGATCCATACATAGCTTTAAGAAGAGGTATGATAAAGCTCATGGAGCGGGAAGAGTGACCTAGTAGCGGCCATTGAAGAGGCGGGGCCAGGAGCTGAGTCTCGACCCCTGCAACCACAATTAGATGAGTACACACACGCTCCTTACCACACGTAAGATCCTGCCATAAGTACAGAGTGTATGCAGAGGGTTGAGGAAGCAGAGGTTGAGCGCCAGGGTGGCACCAGTGCTGCCTCCATACATGGTGTCAAGCATAAATATGACGGGACTAAATCACTCAGCTCGATCTATAGTTTAAAATGTGTGCACAAGGACTCCTTCTGAACGACAGCACATTTACCTGTGTAAAACACACACACACACACACACACATCAGAGAGTCATGGTTTTACCTGGATTGCCTGGAGAGGGTTTCGGGGGTTAACGCCCCCGCGGCTCGGTCTGAGACCAGGCCTCGTGGTGGATCAGGGTCTGATCAACCAGGCTGTTACTGCTGGCCACACGCAAACTGACGTACGAACCACAGCCCAGTTGGTCAGGTACTGACTTTAGGTGCCTGTCCAGTGCCTTCTTGAAGACAGCCAAGGGTCTACTGGTAATCCCCTTTATGTATGCTGGGAGGCAGTTGAACAGTCTTGGGCCCCGGACACTTATTGTGTTGTCTCTCAGTGTACTCGTAGCGCCCCTGCTTTTCATTGGGGAAATGTTGCATCTCCTGCCGAGTCTTTTGCTTTCACAGGGAGTGATTTTCGTGTGCAAGTTTGGTACTAATCCCTCTAGGATTTTCCAAGTGTTTATTATCATGTATCTCTCTCGCCTGCGTTCCAGGGAATACAGATTAAGGACCTTCAACTGTTCCCAGTAATTTAGGTTCCTTATTGTACTTGTGTGTGCCGTGAAAGTTCTTTGTACACTCTCCAGGTCATCAATTTCGATTGCCTTGAAGGGGGCAGTTAGTGTACAGCAGTATTGCACCCTAGAGAGAACAAGCGATTTGAAAAGAATCATCATGGGCTTGGCATCCCTAGTTTTGAAAGTTCTCATTATCCATCCTATCATTTTCCTAGCAGATGCGGTAGATACATTGTTGTGGTCTTTGAAGGCGAGATCCTCTGACATTGAACTTCATATTGTTTTGAGTGGCCCATTTGAAGATTTGGTTTATGTCCGCTTGGAGTCTTGTGGTGTCTTCGATGGGGTCACTGTCATGGCAATCCGGGTGTCATCAGCAAAGGAAGACACGGTGCTATGGCTTACATCTCTGTCTATGTCGGATATGAGGATGAGGAATAGAATGGGAGCGAGTACTCTGCCTTGTGGAACAGAGCTTTTCACCATAGCTGCCTCAGACTTTACTCTTTGTGTTTTATTTGTCAGAAAGTTATAGATCCATCTACCAACTTTTCCTGTTATTTCTTTATCACGCATTTTATGCGCTATTACACCATGGTCACACTTGTCGAAAGTTTTTGCAAAGTCAGTGCATACATCTGTATTTTGTTTATCCTTTACAGCATCCAGGACCTTGCCATAGTGATCCAGTAGCTGGGACAGGCAGGAGCGACCTGCTCTAAACCCGTTTTTCCCTGGATTGTGTAACTGATGGGTATTTAGGTGGTTGGCGATCTTGCTTCTTAGAACCCTTTCAAAGATTTTTATATGGGATGTTAGTGCTATCGGTCTGTAGTTCTTTGCAATTGCTTTACTGCCACCTTTGTAGAGTGGGGCCATGTCTGTTGTTTTTTGTGAGTGTGGGATGACCCTTGTGTCCATGTTCCCTCACCAAAGAATGCTGAAGGCCCCTGACAGGGGCTTCTTGCAGTTCTTGATGAACACGGAGTTCATGAGTCTGGGCCTGGGGCAGAGTGCATGGGCATGTCATTTATAGCCTTTTCAAAGTCTTGTGGTGTTAGGATAATATCCGAGATTTTTTAGATGACCAAATTTTGGGTCTCGTTCATAAAGAATTCATTTGGATTGTCGACCCTTAGTCTGGGCAGCGGCTCGCTGAACACTGAGTCGTATTGGGACTTTAGTATCTCACTCATTTCTTGGCTGTCATCTGTGTATGTCCCATCTCCCCTAAGCAGAGGCCCAATACTGGATGTTGATTTTTCCCTTAGATTTGGCATAAGAGAAGTATTTTTTTTTTCAATCTCCTTCATGGCTTTTAGTTCTTCCTGTGATTCTTGTCTCCTGTAAGATTCCTTCAGCTTAAGTTCGATATATGCCTCCCTTCGTATTTCAGATATATTGGCCCCTCTCAGCAACTCTTCACCTTCGTCTGTATAGGGAGCGTCTCTCTCTTTCTAGTTTACATCTTCTCTTTCTTTTTCTTAATGGAATGTGTCTTGAGCAGATGTCAAGAACCACAGTGTTCATTTTTTTCTAGGCAAAGATTCGGATCTGTGTTGTTTAGGATATCTTCCCAGCATGTTTAATTTAGGACATGGTTGACTTGTTCCCATTGTATGTTTTTGTTATTGAAATTGAATTTTGTGAAGACACCCTCATGACTGATCACATTTTGCTGGTCAGGAGCCCTGTGCATAAATGTCTGTACCTCTATTATGTTGTGATCTGAGTGTATTGTCTTTGATACGATTATATTACGTATCAGATCGTCGTTGTTAGTGAAGATGAGGTCCAGCGTATTTTCTAGTCTTGTAGGCTCTAATATTTGCTGGTTTAAGGTGAATTTAATAATTCGTGTGTGTGTGAATTTTCATCTGAGCTGCCTCCTGGGGTGATCTCTGCTAAATTATTATTTGCTACACTCCTCCATTTTAGGTGTCTTAAGTTGAAATCTCCCAGAAGCAAGATGTTTGGGGCAGGAGTTGTGAGATTTTCCAGTGGTCAATTTTCAAAAGCTGCTCCCGGAATTGCTGGGAAGTTGCATCTGGAGGCTTGTATACCACCACAATGACAAGGTTTTGGTTTTCAATCTTTACCACCAAAACTTCAACTACATCATTTGAGGTGTTGAGTTGTTCTGAGCAAATGAGCGACTCTGTGACGACAGGCCAACATCCCCTTATTGCCTGTTTAGTCTGTCGCATCTGAATAGGCTTTAACCTGGGATCCATATTTTGTTGTCAAAATGATCCTTTATGCGGGTCTCTGTGAATGCTGCAAACATTGCATTTGACTCCGTGACCAGTCCCTTGATGTAAGGAATTTTGTTTGTTGACGGCTTTAGACCCTGTATGTTTGCAAAGACAAATGTCGTTATATTGGTGGAATTTAGGGGGGCTTTATTTGCTGGCTCTAATATCTAATACTTAGCCAAGCACATAAGGAAATTAGGTTTACAAAGACAGGATGTTCCAGAGATGGGACACAGCAACAAGGAGTCACAATTGGAAGTTGAAGACTCAGATGAATCACAGGGATGTTAGGAAGTATTTCTTCAGTCACAGAGTGGTCAGGAAGTGGAATAGTCTGTGAAGTGATGTAGTGGAGGCAGGATCCATACATAGCTTTAAGAGGTATGATAAAGCTCATGGAGCAGGAAGAATGATCTAGTAGCGACCAGTGAAGAGGCGGGGCCAGGTGCTGTGACTCGACCCCTGCAACCACAACTAGGTGAGTACACACAGGGGTGCGTGCCAGGGAAGGAGAATTAAAAAAAATGAGGAACTAGGGAGAGTAAGGGAGTGGAAGCTCTCAGAGATAATAAAGACAGACGAGACAACGAGGAAAATAATACGGGAGAGAGTGAAGGAGGTCGTCGTAAATGATCATTACATTAATGGTATACAATACGGAAAACTTGATGACTGTAAGTTGTAAATGAAGACCACGACTATTGTCTCTCTCCTCCCGTCAGGACAGGAGGGAAGACACTGCGACTGGTCTCTCTCTCTCTCCTCCCGTCAGGACAGGAGGGAAGACACTGCGACTGTTCTCTCTATCTCTCTCTCTCTCTCTCTCTCTCTCTCTCTCCTCCCGTCAGGACAGGAGGGAAGACACTGCGACTGGTCTCTCTCTCTCCTCCCGTCAGGACAGGAGGGAAGGCACTGCGACTGGTGTGTGTCTCTCTCTCTTCTCCCATCAGAACAGGAGGGGGTCACTATGGCTGGTCTCTCCTCCCGTCAGATCAGGAGGGGTCACTATGGCTGGTCTCTTCTCCCGTCAGATCAGGAGGGGGTCACTATGGCTGGTCTCTCCTCCCGTCAGATCAGGAGGGGGTCACTATGGCTGGTCTCTCCTCCCGTCAGGACAGGAGGGAAGACACTGCGACTGGTCTCTCTCTCTCCTCCCGTCAGGACAGGAGGGAAGACACTGCGACTGATGTGTGTCTCTCTCTCTTCTCCCATCAGAACACGAGGGGTCACTATGGCTGGTCTCTCCTCCCGTCAGATCAGGAGGGGTCACTATGGCTGGTCTCTCCTCCCGTCAGATCAGGAGGGGAGACAAAAGTGAACGGATGAAAGAAGGAACAAAAGGAGACAAACCAGTTAACAGCTTCAGGTTCCAAGGTGGCAAAAAATAAGATGACAAATTTTTTTTTATACAGCGTATTACAAGGTTAGGTTAAGGTTCCTAACTTTATTTACAAGCTAAGAGCTGTTACCCACATCAGCTCACTTGAAAGCCTTTTTATTATTATGAGACATACGAGTATGGAACAGGATGAAGTTGGAGCCATCTGTGGGCCAGCACTTTCATTTGCTCATCGGACTAATTTCGTTGATATCATTATGCAGTACGAACATGTTGCAGACTCGAGTTATCCTAGAAATAATCTCAGATGAAGTGATGCTTTAGAGAAAGGTACAGTCAGGGTGTAGGTGCTGCTGGCTGCCCGTCTTGTTGTGTAGAAGCTCACTTCTATCTGTCATCGGAGTGGAGCCAAGTGTGGTACTTTGACAGCATTACCCATGCAATAAGATCACAGTAAACAGGTGATATCACAATATGCAGAACAACCACTGTAAAAAAAATAGTGAAATTCCAAGCGCTTTCGTGACTTCTCACATTATCAAGGAACTATGACTTGGAATTTCACTATTTTTTCAGTGGTTGTACATAACAGTAAGGCCACTCACATCCCTCCGGTGTTGAAGGCTGTACTGAAATGACAGATCTATCCAGGCTGGGTCCAGGCGAGAGATGAGTCGTCTTGCTCTGTTCTCTATTCTATCAAGTCGCAGATGAGATGGAGGGGAGGCAGTCCAAGAAAGTGGAGCATACTCCAGGTGTGAGGGTACCTGTGCCTCGTACAGAATCTTGCAACCTCTACTTTCGAGCAGATGCAAAATACGTCGAAGTGCTGCAAGCTTCCTGGCCGCCTTGTTTGCAAGATTTACAACGTGGTTCTTCATGGTCAGTTTGGAGTCACATTTTCAGAGTTGTGTTGTTCAAGAGAGAATAACGATGCTCACTGAAAGTGACTTTTCAAACAGAAGCAATAAAATATCAGGTACTAAACAGGAAATCAAGACTGGGACGTTCGGAAAGGTACAAAGGAATATTTCTACAGAAGGATGGAACATACGAGGAGAGGAAAGCTAAAAATATAAAGTAGGAGGAGAGGAAAACAAAGATTGACAAACACTGACACACACACTACTACTACTACATACAATAGGCCTAGTGTCTAATCGACATGTGCCTAGGACAAAATGGTAACTAACTAACTGAAGGAAGCTTAGAGGTGCAAGAATCAGCACGTTCACTGCATCAAGAACTAATAACCGGCAACCAAGAGCAACAACCAGCAACTAAGAGCAGCAAAAAATTGCAGCAACCAGCAATCTAGAGCAACAGTCTCCAAACAAGAGCAACCAAGAGCAACAAGCAACCAAGAGCAACCACCAGCAACCAAGAGCAACCACCAGCAACCAAGAGCAACAACCATCAACCAAGAGCAACCACCAGCAAGCAAAACCAGCAACCAAGATCAACAACTAGCAACCAAGAGCAACAACCAGCAACCGAGAGCAGCAACCCCCTTTTCCAGCCATCCTCTACCCAATCTATTCCTTTTCCAGTACATAAGTCTTCCAGCACTGCTATCCCTTCCTCTATACTACATTCACTTCCCCTTCCATCGTCTCTCCCACCAGCCTTCCCTACCACTGCCTTTACTGCTTTACAAAGACACGAGAGTAAACACTAGGACATATTAGAAAAAACGTTTCGGTGACCTGAAGATCAGTGTCACACTTCACTCTCTACCTATATATACTGTCTTTTTAACCTCTCTATGTTAGAAGTGATCAAGGTCCCAAGACCGAAACGTTCTCTGTCCTAGTGTTTGTTCACGTGTTTCTAAACCCTAGGTCGGGTAACGGGAATAAATTACCCCAAATGTGGTAAAAATGAAAATCTAGGGGACCATGAAATTGTGAAAGTTATATTTCTTCAAACAAATAATTTTTAATATCTTAATAAAATTAAAAGTCTAATTTGTAGGGACCATTTCTTAAGTTTCAATAATGCACAACGGGTAAGGATTCAAGTCTAGTGGGGAAATTTCGCTGTACACACATTTGTTTTGGGGTAATAACCAAAAAAAGGTCGGCGAGGAGTGTTCCTCCTTTCTTATGTTTTTATGTTACCACATTTATATCGCATACGCCTACTAACACAGTAGCCAGTGACAAGATGAATCAACCCCGTGATAATATTAGCCTCATACCAACCTCTCCTCTCCCATAATTCGACTCCCTATCCATCCCATCCCCTCACTCTCATCCAACACCCTTAACACAGTCTCCCATCTTATTCCTTTACCCTACAACTAAACCTTTTTCTTCCCTGCATCCCTCTTGTACTCTCCAGTCAAAATGGCGCCCACTATCCAGATACCTCCCTTCTCTATTCTGCTTCCACTTTGGCTTGCTCTCCTATTCACATCTCCTTCTCCCCGCCATCCCAAACAATGCCACTTCCTATCCCTCTCCCTCCATGCTATCTAATCCCATCTCTCCCACTTGCCCTGCGTCCAGAGGCCAGTCCCAACACCAGAAGTCCCTCCATAAACCGAATGATAAAAGGATCAGTGTTTGGTATACGAATGTAGATGGAATCACAAAAGGACGGTTGAAGTCTCTTCAACTATTATAGCAGTGAGGAGTTGGAGTCCATCGTAGGGAATTGAGTGAAATTTATAGTTTAATATATATATATATATATATATATATATATATATATATATATATATATATATATATATATATATATATATAAAAGCATGGGGTCCACCTCTAGTGTCAATTGTGGGACCCATTGCCTCGGAGAAGTGGATAAAAAGACTTCAAGGAAGAATATTTAGATTTCTTTCTGAAGCCATTTGAATATTCCACTTCCCCTACCACCCCATCTTTTTATACAAACTTTATTTCAAGACAAAATACAATGGGGAGTAAAACAACATAGATAACATATATATATGTCGTGCCGATTAGGTAAAACTGGTCAATTAGTAAGAACTCATCTAAAATTAAGTCCTTTCTAAAATTTTCTCTTATACGTTTAAAGATATATTTTTTTTCATTTATGTTAATGTAAGAATTTATAATTTTGTACCAAGAGAAACTTTGAAAACCTACCTAACCTTATTACAAGAAGAGCAATTTAATTTAGCCTAACCCAACTAAATATATTTTAGATACGTTAACATTAATTTAATAATAAACAAACACAATGAAATATATTTTTTTCGTTATGTTCAGAATGATTTTGGCGAAATTATTGCATACACAAATTTTCACTTGTCTTATATGGCAAAGTGAGCGTTGCTATTTAAGCCAAAATCGCAAGTTTTACCTAATCGGCACGACTATATATATATATATATATATATATATATGGCAACAGCAAGTAAGAGAGAGGTAAAAGTGTATAAACTAAGGGAGGAGGAAGTTAGGGGAAGATATAAGCAACTATTGGCAGAAAGGTGGGCTAGTGCAAGTAGGAGTAGTGGGGGGGTTGAAGAGAGTTGGGATAGTTTTAAAAATGCAGTATTTGAATGTGGGGCAGAAGTTTGTGGCTATAGGAGGGTGGGTGCAGGAGGAAAGAGGAGTGAGTGGTGGAATGAAGAAGTAAAGGGTGTGATAAAAGAGAAAAAGGTAGCTTATGAGAGGTTTTTACAAAACAGAAGTGTTAATAGAAGAGCAGAGTATATGGAGAGTAAAAGAAAGGTGAAGAGAGTGGTGAGAGAGTGCAAAAGAAGAGCGGATGAAAGAATGGGAGAGGCTCTGTCAAGAAATTTTGCTGAAAAAAAGAAATTTTTTTGGAGTGAGATAAACAAGGTAAGAAAGCCTAGGGAACGAATGGATTTGTCAGTTAAAAACAGAGTAGGGGGAGCTAGTAGATGGGGAGCTGGAGGTATTGGGTAGATGGTGGGAATATTTTGAGGAACTTTTAAATGTTGATGAAAAAAGGGAGGCGGTAATTTCATGTACTGGCCAGGGAGGTACAACATCGTTTAGGAGTGAAGAAGAGCAGGATGTGAGTGTGGGGGAGGTGCGTGAGGCATTACGTAGAATGAAAGGGGGTAAAGCAGCTGGAATTGACGGAATCATAACAGAAATGTTAAAAGCAGGGGAAAATATACTGCTGGAGTGGTTGGTATTTTTGTTTAATAAATGTATAAAAGAGGGGAAGGTACCTAGGGATTGGCAGAGAGCATGTATAGTTCCTTTATATAAAGGGAAGGGGGATAAAAGAGAGTGTAAAAATTATAGGGGAATAAGTTTACTGAGTATACCAGGTAAAGTGTATGGCAGGGTTATTATTGAAAGAATTAGAGGTAAGACAGAGAGTAGGATTGCAGATGAGCAAGGAGGCTTTAGAGTGGGTAGGGGATGTGTAGATCAAGTGTTTACAGTGAAGCATATATGTGAACAGTATTTAGATAAAGGTACAGAAGTTTTTATTGCATTTATGGATTTAGAAAAGGCATATGATAGAGTGGATAGGGGAGCAATGTGGCAAATGTTGCAAGTGTATGGAATAGGTAGTAAGTTACTGAAGGCTGTAAAGAGTTTTTATGAGGATAGTGAGGCTCAGGTTAGGGTGTGTAGGAGAGAGGAAGATTACTTCCCGGTAAAAGTAGGTCTTAGACAGGGATGTGTAATGTCACCATGGTTGTTTAATATATTTATAGATGGGGTTGTAAAAGAAGTAAATGCTAGGGTGTTGGGGAGAGGGGTGGGATTAAATTTTGGAGAATTAAATGCAAAATGGGAGTTGACACAGTTACTTTTTGCTGATGATACTGTGCTTATGGGAGATTCTAAAGAAAAGTTGCAAAGGTTAGTGGACGAGTTTGGGAGAGTGTGTAAAGGTAGAATGTTAAAAGTGAACATAGATAAGAGTAAGGTGATGCGGGTATCAAACGATTTAAATAAAGAAAAATTGGATATCACATTGGAGAGAGGGATTATGGAAGAAGTAAATGTTTTCAGATATTTGGGAGTTGACGTGTCAGCGGATGGGTTTATGAAGGATGAGGTTAACCATAGAATTGATGAAGGAAAAAAGGTGAGTGGTGCGTTGAGGTATCTGTGGAGACAAAAAACGTTATCCATGGGGGCAAAGAAGGGAATGTACGAAAGTATAGTCGTACCAACACTCTTATATGGGTGTGAAGCATGGGTTGCAAATGCTGCAGCGAGGAGGCGGCTGGAGGCAGTGGAGATGTCCTGTCTAAGGGTAATGTGTGGTCTAAATATTATGCAGAAAATTCGGAATGTGGAAATTAGGAGAAGGTGTGGAGTTACTAAAAGTATTTGTCAGAGGGCTGAAGAGGGGTTGTTGAGGTGGTTTGGTCATTTAGAGAGAATGGATCAAAGTAGAATGACTTGGAGAGCGTATAAATCTGTAGGGGAAGGAAGGCGGGGTAGGGGTCGTCATAGAAAAGGTTGGAGGGAAGGGGTAAAGGAGGTATTGTGGGCGAGGGGCTTGGACTTCCAGCAAGCATGTGTGAGCGTGTTAGATAGGAGTGAATGGAGACGAATGGTTTTTGGGACATGACGATCTGTTGGAGTGTGAGCAGGGTAACATTGTGTGAAGGGATTCAGGAAACCAGTTAATTGATTTAGTTGGACTTGAGTCCTGGAAATGGGAAGTACAATGCCTGCACTTTAAAGGAGGGGTCTGGGATAGTGACAGCTGGGAGGGACAATTCTCAGCTGTCGTATCTGAGCTCCTCTGCAAAGACAGTGATTATGTATGTGTGTGGTGATAGTGTTGAATGATGAAAGTATTTTCTTTTTGGGGATTTTCTTTCTTTTTGGGTCACCCTGCCTCGGTGGGAGACGGCCGACTTGTTGAAATATATATATATATATATATATATATATATATATATATATATATATATATATATATATATATATATATATATATTGTAACCACGAATGAGTGGTATTGATCAATAACAACACTGCACTAGCCAGGGTTTGAACCCATGTTGTACTGGCCCGTCATTGTGAGCGAGAACCACATGACGCCTTAAACCACCGGACTACCCAATCCTACAAGAACCAAGCACCCAGCGACGCTAGGTGTGTTACTCTTTGTCCGAGGACATACGGTAGTGTGGGAGCTTTCAAGCCAATTTCATTCTCATCCCTGTTTGGTGTACTAGCCAACGAGCACCATATATATATATTATTGTAACCACGAACGATTGGATTGGGTGGTCCTGTGGTTTAAGGCGTCATGTGGTTCTCGCTCACAAGGGCGGGCCAGTACAACATGGGTTCGAACCCTGGCTAGTGCAGTGTTGTTATTGATCAATACCACTCGTTCGTGGTTACAATAATATATATATGCTGCTCGATGGCTAGTACACCAAATAACACACCTACCGTCGCTGGGTGCTTGGTTCTTGTAGGATTGGGTGGTCCTGTCGTTTAAGGCGTCATGTGGTTCTCGCTCACAATGACGGGCCAGTACAACATGGGTTCGAACCCTGGCTAGTGCAGTGTGGTTATTGATATATATATATATATATATATATATATATATATATATATATATATATATATATATATATGTCGTGCCGATTAGGTAAAACTTGCGATTTTGGCTTAAATAGCAACGCTCACCTTGCCATATAAGACTAGTGAAAATTTGTGTATGCAATAATTTCGCCAAAATCAGTCTGAACATAACGAAAAATATATATTTCATTGCGTTTGTTTATTATTAAATTAATGTTACCGTATCTAAAATATATTTAGTTGGGTTAGGCTAAATTAAATTGCTCTTGTTGTAATAAGGTTAGGTAGGTTTTCAAAGTTTCTATTGGTACAAAATTATAAATTCTTACATTAACATAAATGAAAAAATATATCTTTAAACGTATAAGAGAAAATTTTAGAAAGGACTTAATTTTAGATGAGTTCTTGCTATTTGACCAGTTTTACCTAATCGGCACGACATATATATATATATATATATATATATATATATATATATATATATATATATATATATATATATATATATATATATATACTATATATATATGATGAGGTTCACCTCTGGTACAAATTGTGGGACCCATAGCCTCGGAGATGTGGATAATATATATATATATATATATATATATATATATATATATATATATATATATATATATATATATATATGTCGTGCCGATTAGGTAAAACTTGCGATTTTGGCTTAAATAGCAACGCTCACCTTGCCATATAAGACAAGTGAAAATTTGTGTATGCAATAATTTCGCCAAAATCATTCTGAACATAACGAAAAAAATATATTTCATTGTGTTTCTTTATTATTAAATTAATGTTAACGTATCTAAAATATATTTAGATAAGAGGTTTTTGTGGCATTTATGGATTTGAAAAAGGTGTATGACAGGGTGGATAGGGTGGATAGGGATGTTTCACTGTAAGCACTTGGTCTACACACCCCCTACCTTTCCTAAAGCCGCCTTGTTCATCTGCTATCCTGCTCTCCGTCTTACTCTTAATTTTTTTCAATAATATACTCTTCTCTCCTTGCATCACTTCTACTTTGTGAAAACCTCTCATATGCTAACTTTTTCTCTCTTACTAATATTTTTACGTCATCATTCCACCAACTGCTCTTCTTCCCTCTCGCACCCACTTTTCTGTAACCACACACTTCTGCTGAAAACACTAACACTACATTCTTAAACCTACCCCATACATCTTTGACCTTATTGCTTATACTCTCACTAGCCCATCTATTCTCCAATAGTTGTTTATATCTTACCCTAACTGCCTCCTCCTTTAGTTTATAAACCTTCACCTGTCTCTTACTTGCTGCTTCCAGTTTTCTTGTATCCCATCTACCTTTTACTCTCATTGTAGCTACAACTAAAAAGTGATCTGATATATCCGTGGCCCCTCTATAAACATGTACATCTTGAAGTCTACTCAACAGTCATTTATCTACCAATACGTAGTCCAACAAACTACTGGTATTACGCCCTGCATCATATCTTGTATACTTATTTATCGTCTTTTTCTTAAAATATGTGTTACCTATAACTAAACCCCTTTCTATACAAAGTTCAATTAAAGGGCTTCCATTATCATTTACACCTGGCACCCCAAACTTACCTTCCACACCCTCTTATAATGTTTCTCGTACTTTAGCATTTAGGTCCCCTACCACAATTACTCTCTCACTTGGTTCAAAAGTTCCTACACATTCGCTTAACATCTCCCAAATTCTCTCTCTCTCTCTCCTCTACACTTTTTTCTTCTCCAGGTGCATACACACTTAGTATGACCCACTTTTCGCATCCAACCCTTATTTTAATCCACATAATCCTTGAATTTATATTTATATTCCCTCTTATCCTTCCATAACTGATCCTTCAACATTATATATATATATATATAAATGGGAGCAACTGTTTGTGGCATTTGTTGCAAATGTAATAATACAATAATGCAGCATGTGGAATACATCTCATAGTTCGCTCTTCAACACTGGCATCAAGGCTCCTCCTTGAAAGGTGTAAAGAAGATGAAAACCAAGATAACACCTTAGAGACCCAACACTCGCAGGTCCTTCAAAAAAAAACAAAAAAACTATGAAACCAGTTGCTTGGTTTTCACATTACCCTCTTGTGATCTATCCTTTTTTTATTACTAGTACTGCTGGTGTTATTACTTGTCTTACTGCTAGTGTTATTACTGTTATTACTCGGATTATTATGAGTGCTGTTACGGCTGTTATTATAATTTCTAATAATAATAGCGTTATTACTGAAATTATTGATTAAGAAACGTGCAATATCCGGCTATCTTTACTGACGAAACGTTTCGCCTGCATAACAGGCGAAACGTTGGAGACAGTGGATGAAATTTAGAGATAATTTTAAAGTATTCAATCCCTTAGTCTTGATGGGTGTTCAATCCCTTAGTCTTGATGGGTGTTCAATCCCTTAGTCGTGATGGGAGGTATATTCCATTACATAATAAAGATAGATAGGTGTTACACATGTGTCTTATTCATCAACTTGTCATCATTGTTATTCATCAACTTGTCATCATTGTTATTCATCAACTTGTCATCATTGTTATTCATCAACTTGTCATCATTGTACACCATTAATGTACTGACACTTGTGTGACACAACAACACAATGGAAGTACTGTAGATGTGTCGTGGGACCTTCCAGACCTATTCAACCCTCCTGCCGTCCTCAACACGCCAGCCCTCTTCATTCTACCATCAATGTTCAACCAACCAGCCCCGTTCATTCTATCATCAATATTCAACCAACCAGCCCTCTTCATTCTACCATCAATGTTCAACCAACCAGCCCCGTTCATTCTATCATCAATGTTCAACCAACCAGCTCCGTTCATTCTACCATCAATGTTCAACCAACCAGCCCCGTTCATTCTATCATCAATGTTCAACCAACCAGCCTCGTTCATTCTACCATCAATGTTCAACCAACCAGCCGTTCATTCTACATCAATGTTCAACCAACCAGCCTGTTCATTCTACCATCAATGTTCAACCAACCAGCCCCGTTCATTCTATCATCAATATTCAACCAACCAGCCCCGTTCATTCTACCATCAATGTTCAACCAACCAGCCTTGTTCATTCTACCATCAATGTTCAACCAACCAGCCTTGTTCATTCTACCATCAATGTTCAACCAACCAGCCCCGTTCATTCTATCATCAATGTTCAACCAACCAGCCCCGTTCATTCTACCATCAATGTTCAACCAAGCAGCCTTGTTCATTCTACCATCAATGTTCAACCAACCAGCCTTGTTCATTCTACCATCAATGTTCAACCAACCAGCCTTGTTCATTCTACCATCAATGTTCAACCAACCAGCCCCGTTCATTCTACCATCAATGTTCAACCAACCAGCCCCGTTCATTCTACCATCAATGTTCAACCAACCAGCACCGTTCATTCTCCCATCAATGTTCAACCAAGCAGCCTTGTTCATTCTACCATCAATGTTCAACCAACCAGCCTTGTTCATTCTACCATCAATGTTCAACCAACCAGCCTTGTTCATTCTACCATCAATGTTCAACCAACCAGCCCCGTTCATTCTATCATCAATGTTCAACCAACCAGCCCCGTTCATTCTACCATCAATGTTCAACCAACCAGCCCCGTTCATTCTACCATCAATGTTCAACCAACCAGCCCCGTTCATTCTACCATCAATGTTCAACCAAGCAGCCCCGTTCATTCTACCATCAATGTTCAACCAACCAGCCCCGTTCATTCTACCATCAATGTTCAACCAAGCAGCCCCGTTCATTCTACCATCAATGTTCAACCAAGCAGCCCTATTCATTCAACCATCAATGTTCAACCAAGCAGCCTCGTTCATTCTACCATCAATGTTCAACCAACCAGCCCCGTTCATTCTACCATCAATGTTCAACCAACCAGCCCCGTGCATTCTACCATCAATGTTCAACCAACCAGCCCCGTTCATTCTACCATCAATGTTCAACCAAGCAGCCCTGTTCATTCTACCATCAATGTTCAACCAACCAGCCCCGTCATTCTACCATCAATGTTCAACAACAGCCCTGTTCATTCTACCATCAATGTTCAACCAACCAGCCCTGTTCATTCTACCATCAATGTTCAACCAACCAGCCCCGTTCATTCTACCATCAATGTTCAACCAACCAGCCCCGTTCATTCTACCATCAATGTTCAACAAAGCAGCCCTGTTCATTCTACCATCAATGTTCAACCAACCAGCCCCGTTCATTCTACCATCAATGTTCAACCAACCAGCCCCGTTCATTCTACCATCAATGTTCAACCAAGCAGCCCCGTTCATTCTACCATCAATGTTCAACCAAGCAGCCCCGTTCATTCTACCATCAATGTTCAACCAACCAGCCCCGTTCATTCTACCATCAATGTTCAACCAAGCAGCCCTGTTCATTCTACCATCAATGTTCAACCAACCAGCCTTGTTCATTCTACCATCAATGTTCAACCAACCAGCCCCGTTCATTCTATCATCAATGTTCAACCAACCAGCCCCGTTCATTCTACCATCAATGTTCAACCAACCAGCCCCGTTCATTCTACCATCAATGTTCAACCTACCAGCCTTTCACACTCCTCTCCAAGGGTTCCTTGGCTTCTGATTTGCCTCTAAGCCACGTGTACCTTTCAATAAAGCCACCACCACTGGTACCCTTCATGCTGATGGTAACACCACTGACACCATTACTGCTGGTACCGCTACTCTTAGTACCATTGTTTCTCAAGACAGTGCAAGAAACTAGTCACCCAAAATATCACAGGTGAGAAAATATGTGGAATAGAAAGAAAAGCAGTGAAAACATAGAAAAGTAGAAAGTAAAAGATAACAAGAATATAAACCCAAAGAAAGGAAAGGGGAAAGAAGTGTAAGAAAATAAATGATAATTGGGTAATCTGATTGATGCAACATGCAGGCAAATTAATAATAATAATAATAATAATAATAATAATAATAATAATATCCCAAGTGTAATTTCCTGTATTTTTTCTTACGCTGTACTTCAAACATTTAATATGCTTAACAATTCCCAAACGGGTGAAATAATTTACAAACATTATCTCTCAGTCCACAGCAGGATTCGACCCTACACACTCTGCATCAAAGTACGCACAACTTTCTCTACACACACTACACACATCAACCAGATAACTGCGGCAGCATATGGGCGTCTGGCAAACCTTAGATTAGCGTTCCGTTACCTTAACAAGGAATCGTTCAAGACACTGTATACCGTGTACGTCAGGCCCATACTAGAATATGCAGCACCAGTCTGGAACCCACACCTGGTCAAGCACGTAAGGAAACTAGAGAAAGTGCAAAGGTTTGCGACAAGGTTAGTTCCACAACTCAGGGGTCTGTCTTATGAAGAAAGGTTGAGGGAAATAGGACTAACAACACTGGAGGAAAGAAGGGTCAGAGGAGACATGATAACGACATACAAAATACTGCGGGGAATTGACAAGGTAGATAGTGACAGGTTGTTTCAGAGAGGGAACACAGAAACAAGGGGACACAACTGGAAGCTGAAGACTCAGATGAGTCAAAGGGATGTCAGGAAACATTTCTTCAGCCACAGAGTAGTCAGGAAGTGGAATGGACTAGAGAAAGATATAGTGGAGGCAGGAACCATACATAGTTTTAAGACAAGGTATGATAAAGCTCATGGAGCAAGGAGAGCAGAGACTCAGTAGCAGACAGCGAAGAGGCGGGGCCAGGAGCTGAGTCTCGACCCCTGCAACCACAATTAGGTGAGTACAATAAGGTGAGTACAGCCAGACTCTAGATATAAGTCTGGGGGCCAGCCGAAGCTAAGCAGTGTATCCCATACCCCGGAGCACCAGGCTTGTGAGAAGTTATTTCATAAGTAAATATGCATATATATATATATATATATATATATATATATATATATATATATATATATATATATATATATATATATATATATATATATATATATATACACGTGAAAATAAGTAATAAACGAATATTGAGTGGAAGGCCAAGATTCTCTCCAGTGGCTATCAGTCCTCCGATCTGCAGCCCAGCGCTCTTACCATTTTATTACATAGAGTAATAAATACTGCTTCAACTTGGAGAAGCTTATCACCGGAGAGGTTAGTGCCAGTCACTGTCGGACTCTAGACAAGGTTTTTCAAGGAGGATTGCTGCTCCACTCCAGCAACAGTGAAGGTAACACCGAGGGTCTGAGCTCTGACACTCCAGCAACAGTGAAGTAACACCGAGGGTCTGAGCTCTGACACTCCAGCAACAGTGAAGGTAACACCGAGGGTCTGAGCTCTGACACTCCAGCAACAGTGAAGGTAACACTGCGGGTCTGAGCTCTGACACTCCAGCAACAGTGAAGGTAACACCGCGGGTCTGAGCTCTGACACTCCAGCAACAGTGAAGGTAACACCGCGGGTCTGAGCTCTGACACTCCAGCAACAGTGAAGGTAACACCGCGGGTCTGAGCTCTGACACTCCAGCAACAGTGAAGGTAACACCGCGGGTCTGAGCTCTGACACTCCAGCAACAGTGAAGGTAACACCGCGGGTCTGAGCTCTGACACTCCAGCAACAGTGAAGGTAACACCGCGGGTCTGAGCTCTGACACTCCAGCAACAGTGAAGGTAACACCGCGGGTCTGAGCGCTGACACTCCAGCAACAGTGAAGGTAACACCGCGGGTCTGAGCTCTGACACTCCAGCAACAGTGAAGGTAACACCGCGGGTCTGAGCTCTGACACTCCAGCAACAGTGAAGGTAACACCGTGGGTCTGAGCTCTGACACTCCAGCAACAGTGAAGGTAACACCGCGGGTCTGAGCTCTGACACTCCAGCAACAGTGAAGGTAACACCGCGGGTCTGAGCGCTGACACTCCAGCAACAGTGAAGGTAACACCGTGGGTCTGAGCTCTGACACTCCAGCAACAGTGAAGGTAACACCGCGGGTCTGAGCTCTGACACTCCAGCAACAGTGAAGGTAACACCGCAGGTCTGAGCTCTGACACTCCAGCAACAGTGAAGGTAACACCGCGGGTCTGAGCTCTGACACTCCACGGGATTGAGTCTCGATTTTCCACTGAAATGTTACATTTGTTTATTACGTAACTGTGTTTAATTCGAGTGACATTTCGTTCACCATGAACTATCAGGTGTGTGTGTAGGAGGTGTGAGGTTGTTCACGGAACTGCGTGAGATAAGGAACTATGGAAGCAGGTGTTGTTCACGGAACTGCGTGAGATAAGGAACTATGGAAGCAGGTGTTGTTCACGGAACTGCGTGAGATAAGGAACTATGGAAGCAGGTGTTGTTCACGGAACTGCGTGAGATAAGGAACTATGGAATCAAGTGTTGTTCACGGAACTGCGTGAGATAAGGAACTATGGAAGCAGGTGTTGTTCACGGAACTGAATGAGATAAGGAACTATGGAAGCAGGTGTTAGAGGGAGAAGATGACAATTTTATTCCAAACATCGAATGGTTAACTCAAGATAACCCAGTATAGTCAATTAATATACGTATCTTATTTTCATTCAGGGGTCCCCTTTAGGCCCTCCCCCAGGATGCAACCTCCCAACAGTTGACCAACTCCCAGGTACCTACAGCTAGGTAACAGGAGGCAGCAGTTGTTAGGACACTTGCCCGTACGTCCCTCCTGGCACCAGGGATCCACCCACGCGTGCTTCTAAGTTCTAAGAGCCTAGATGGCTAACCACTGCATAAAAGTCATCTAAGTAATGCATTTATATGGTTTCAGAATTGAAAACGACGGAAAACCCGGAGTACTCACCGTTTTCCTGCCTCGGACGCCTTCATTGTTCTCTGCAATTGCAATGACGAAAACTCCAAGGAAAATCCTGAAGTGCCCTCCAAGACAAGAGAAGTTTACCTCCAAGACTGTCGCGTATACATTCCAGATTATTGGTCTATATCCAGGACTATTTTGTCTACATCCAGGACTGAATTGTCTACATTTGGTATTATTAAATATACATCAAAGCTTCTCTACTTCCCACCTAGAATTATTTTTTCACACCCAGGGTTGTTCAGTCCACACCCAGGTTATTCAGTTCACACAAGGATTGTTCAGTTCACAGCCAGGGTTATTCAGTTCACAGCCAGGGTTATTCAGTTCACACCCAGGGTAGTTCAATTCACAGCCAGGGTTATTCAGTTCACACCCAGGGTTGTTCAATTCACAGCCAGGGTTATTCAGTTCACACCCAGGGTTGTTCAGTTCACACCCAGGGTTATTCAGTTCACACCCAGGGTTGTTCAGTTCACACCCAGGGTTGTTCAGTTCACAGCCAGGGTTGTTCAGTTCACACCCAGGGTTGTTCAGTCAACACCCAGGGTTATTCAGTTCACAGCCAGGGTTATAAAATTCACACCCAGGGTTGTTCAATTCACAGCCAGGGTCATTCAGTTCACACCCAGGGTTGTTCAGTTCACAGCCAGAGTTATTCAGTTCACACCCAGGATTGTTCAGTTCACACCCAGGGTTATTCAGTTCACAGCCAGGGTTATTCAGTTCACACCCAGGGTTGTTCAGTTCACACCCAGGGTTATTCAGTTCACACCCAGGATTATACAGTTCACAGCCAGGGTTATTCAGTTCACACCCAGGGTTGTTCAGTTCACACCCAGGATTATTCAGTTCACAGCCAGGGTTATTCAGTTCACACCCAGGATTGTTCAGTTCACACCCAGGGTTATTCAGTTCACAGCCAGGGTTATTCAGTTCACACCCAGGGTTGTTCAGTTCACACCCAGGGTTATTCAGTTCACACCCAGGATTATTCAGTTCACACCCAGGATTATTCAGTTCACACCCAGGGTTATTCAGTTCACACCCAGGGTTATTCAGTTCACACCCAGGGTTATTCAGTTCACACCCAGGGTTGTTCAGTTCACACCCAGGGTTATTCAGTTCACAGCCAGGGTTATTCAGTTCACAGCCAGGGTTATTCAGTTCACACCCAGGGTTGTTCAGTTCACACCCAGGGTTGTTCAGTTCACACCCAGGGTTGTTCAGTTCACACCCAGGGTTGTTCAGTTCACACCCAGGGTTGTTCAGTTCACACCCAGGGTTGTTCAGTTCACACCCAGGGTTGTTCAGTTCACACCCAGGATTATTCAGTTCACACCCAGGGTTATTCAGTTCACAGCCAGGGTTGTTCAGTTCACACCCAGGGTTCTTCAGTTCATACCCAGGGTTATTCAGTTCACACCCAGGGTTATTCAGTTCACACCCAGGGTTGTTCAGTTCACAGCCAGGGTTGTTCAGTTCACACCCAGGGTTCTTCAGTCCACACCCAGGTTATTCAGTTCACACCCAGGGTTGTTCAGTTCTCACCCAGTGTTGTTCAGTTCTCACCCAGGGTTGTTCAGTTCACACCCAGGGTTGTTCAGTCAACACCCAGG
>WNWK01006819.1:0-45000 GCA_009830355.1 Cherax destructor
GCATCTGCTAGAAAAATGACAGGATGGATAATGAGAACCTTCAAAACCAGGGATGCCAAGCCCATGTTGACACTTTACAGATCGCTTGTTTTATCTAGGCTGGAATATTGCTGCACACTAACTGCATCTTTCAAGGCGGGTGAAATTGCTGACCTTGAAAATGTGCAGAGAATCTTCACTGCACGCATAACTGCGATAAACCACCTCAATTACTGGGAACGCTTGAAGTTCCTAAACCTGTACTCTCTAGAACGCAGGCGGGAGAGATATATTATTATATACACATGGAAAATTCTCGAGGGATTAGTACCAAACTTGCACACGAACATCACTCCCTACGAAAGCAAAAGACTCGGCAGGCGATGTAACATCCCCCCAATGAAGAGCAGGGGTGCCACTAGCACGTTGAGGGACAACACAATAAGTGTGAGGGGCCCAAAATTGTTCAACTGCCTCCTATCATACATCAGGGGAATAACCAACAACCCCCTGGCTGTCTTCAAGCAGGCACTGGACAGGCACCTAAAGTCGGTACCTGACCAGCAAGGCTGTGGTTCGTACGTTGGACTGCGTGCGGCTAGCAGTAACAGCCTGGTTGATCAGGCTCTGGTCCAAGATGAGGCCTGGTCACGGACCAGGCTGCGGGGGCGTTGACCCCTGGAATTCTCTCCAGGTTCCAGGTTCCAGGTTCACCACACGTCGAGATACCCATCAGTTACACAACCCAGGGCAACATGGGTTTAGAGCAGGTCGCTCCTGTCTGTCCCAACTACTGGACCACTATGATAAGGTCCTGGATGATCTAGAAGACAAACAAAACGCAGATGTAATATACACAGACATTGCAAGAGTCTTTGACAAGTGTGAACATGGTGCACAAATTCGTGATAAAGGAATAATAGGAAAATTTGGTACATGGATCTATACTTTCTTAACAAATAGAACACAAATAGTAGTAGTAAACAGAGTAAAGTTTGAGGCGGCTACTGTGAAAAGCTCTGTTCCACAAGGCACAGTACTTGCTCCCATCTTGTTCCTCATCCTCATATCTGACAGACAGGGATATAAGCCACAGCACCGTGTCTTCCTTTGCAGATGACACCCGGATTGTCATGGCAGTGTCCTCCATTGAAGACACTGCAAGACTTCAGGCGGACATTTAACCAAATCTTTAAATGGGCCTCAGAAAACAATATGAAGTTTAATGATGAGAAATTTCAATTACTCCGATATGGAAAACGTGAGGAAGTTAAAACTATATCTGCATGGAGATGCTGAACACCACAAATGATGTAGTTGAAGTTCTATCAGTATAGATCGAGAACCAAAACCTAGTTATCGTGGTTGTATATATACAACCTTGAACTGTTGGTTCCTTGAACCAACTGTTCAAGGAACAGCTAGTGAAAATTGATTACTTTCTGGAAAGCCTTCCAGCTCCATCCCCAAACATCTTACTGTTTGGTGATTTCAACCTAAGGCATACAAAATGGAAGAATGTAGCGAATAATGTTATAGCAGAAACAATACCTGGAGGCAGCGCAGATGAAAGGTCACATGAGCTACTAAATCTCTGCGATAAACACACCCTAAGTCAGCAGATAGTGGAGCCAACAAGACCAGAAAACACACTTGATCTTATCTTCACAAATAATGAGGACCTGGTAAGAAACATAATATAAAAAACAACTAATTCCGATCACAATCTAATCAAAGTTCAGACTTACATGCACAGGGAGTCCTGATCAGCAAAATGCACGTAGCTGTGAAGGTGTCTTCACCAAATACAACTTCAACAACAATAACATCAACTGGGACCAGGTAAACTATGTCTTAAATGAAAAATGTTGGGAAGATATCTTAAATAACATGGATCCAAACCAGTGCCTTGAAAGGATCAACTTCCTGGCAGCTGAAGTATGTTCAAGACTTATTCCCCTAAGAAAGAAGAGCAGGAGTAAACTGGAGAAAGACGCTCCCTCTACAGAAGACGAAGAAGAATCACTGAGCTCCTCAAGAACGATAGATTATCTGATACCCTTAAGGAAGCGCTGACCAGGGAAGTGAAAAGTATCGAGTTTAAGTTAAAAGACTTTTACAGGAACCAGGAGAGACAGGAGGAGTTTAAAGCGATTAGTGAAATTGAAAGAAATTCGAAATATTTCTTTTCATATGCCAAAAACAAGGCAAATACCACATCTAGTATCGGGCCTTTGCTCAGACAAGATGGGACTTACACAGATGACAACAAGGAAATGAGTGAGATACTGAAATCCCAGTACGACTTTGTGTTTAGTGAGCCACTAATCAGTCTGAAGATCGACAATCTAAACGATTTCTTCATGAATGAGCCTCAAAACTCCATCAATGTATGCCAGATTTCCGACATTACCCTAACTCCGATAGACTTTGAAAAAACCATTGACAACATGCCCATGCACTCAGCCCCAGGCCCAGACTCGTGGAACTCTGTGTTCATTAAGAACTGCAAGAAACCCCTTTCACGTAGCCTAAGTATACTATGAAGAAGGAGCTTAGACATGGGTGAAATTCCACAGTCACTAAAAACAACGGATACAGCCACACTCCATAAAGGTGGCAGCAAAGCAATAGCTAAGAACTATAGACCAATAGCTTTAACGTCCCACATCATAAAAATCTTTGAAAGAGTTCTAAGAAGCAGGATTGCAAACCACTTGGACTCCCAAAAACTGCACAATCCAGGGCAACATGGGTTCAGAGCAGGTCGCTCCTGCCCCTTGCAATTACTGGATCACTATGATATGGTCTTGGATGCACTGGAAGAAAAACAGAATGCAGATGTAATATACACAGACTTTGATCGCCTTTGACAAGTGCGATTATGGTGTAATAGCACACAAAATACGTGCTAAAGGAATAACTGGCAAAGTAGGAAGATGGATCTTCAACTTTCTAACCAATCGAACACAAAGAATAGTGGTCAACAGAGTTAAATCAGAAGCTGCCATAGTGAAAAGCTCTGTTCCACAAGGCACAGTACTCGCCCCCATCCTGTTCTTCATCCTCATATCAAACATAGACTGAGATGTAATCCACAGCACCGTGTCATCCTTTGCAGACGATACTAGACTCTGCATGAGAGTGTCATCCATTGAGGACACGGTTAACCTCCAAGAAGATATAAACCAAGTTTTCCAATGGACAACGGAAAACAATATGAAGTTCAATGAAGACAAATTCCAACTACTCCGTTATGGAAAACTGGAGGAGATAATAACTAGAACTGAGTATACTACAAATTCTAATCATACGATAAAACGAAAAAATAATGTGAGGGACCTGGGAGTGGTAATGTCTGAGGATTTCATGTTCAAGGATCACAACAGTGCCACGATCACAACTGCGAAGAAAATGATAGGATGGATAATGAGAACGTTAAAAGACAAGAGATGCCAAGCCTATGATGAGCCTTTTTAAATCCCTTGTTCTCTCTAGGCTGGAATATTGCTGTACATTAACATCCACATTCAAGGCAGGTGAAATTGCAAATCTAGAGAATGTACAGAGAACCTTTACTGCACATATTAGTTCTATCAAACACCTTAACTACTGGGAACGCCTGGAAGCACTTGACTTGTTCTCGCTGGAGCGCAGGCGAGAGAGAGATGTCATAATCTACACTTTGAAAATCCTAGAAGGAATGGTTCCGAATCTGCACACAAAAATCACCCCCTATGAAAGTAAAAGACTTGGTAGGCGATGCAAAATACCCCCAATGAAAATTAGGGGCGCCAATGATACACTAAGAGAAAATGCCATACGTGTCCGGGGCCCAAGAATGTTCAACAGCCTCCCACCAAGCATAAGGGAAATTACCAATAGGCCCCTGACTGCCTTCAACAGGGAGCTGGACAGATACTTAAAGTCGATGCCGGATCAGCCGGGCTGTGGTTCGTACGTTGGACTACGTGCGGCCAGCAGTAACAGCCTGGTTGATCAGGCCCTGATACACCATGAGGCCTGGTCACAGACCGGGCCGCGGGGGCGTTGACCCCCGGAACCCTCTCCAGGTATATATATGTACTCCAGTCTCACGCGCCTACAAGGCTGGTTGATGCTGTAGCTCGTTACATTTAGCTTCATGTAACAGCATTATTATGCAGCTCATACCCGTGGTGTGGGCGGTAGACAAAACATTGTAGCGGCACATAATGGGTCCAGGGACTGTACCTCAACATTGCAGCGGCACATAATGGCTCCAGGGACTGGACCGAAAAGTTCTGACAGCTGAACAAGTTACAGTGATAATGAACTATTTACATGTTTATATCTGATTACAATCGTAATGAGTTATTTATGCAGACATCAGTTAGGTCACACACACACAAAACAGTATTTTATATTTTACCAAATACGGTGACTGTTACGGTTCGAACCTTAGTCTAGGGTCAGGATGCACTCCATAACAACATCACTTTCAAGGAAATTTAGAGTCTTTAGAGATCAGGCACAAGTAAGAGTTTAACAATCCTTTTCCGTCTTTTATTAAAAGCTTTAATACTTCATTAAGATATTTGACAAGATCATTTAAATATCTGGCAGTCTGATCTTTTCTGTCACATAAAAGTAGAGTATATACAAGGGCACGTAAACTAACACTTTAAATAGTCAATGTCCGTAGACACGTAAATTAACACTTTAGTCAATGTCCGTAGAGACACGTAACGTAAGAAAAAAATACTTGAGAGTTTATACGTCCAGAAAGAACACCTTTCCTGAGTAACACTTTGAAGATATCTTGGTCTGTCTACTGAATTCCACACAGAATTCCCGCCAAGACAGTTGAAGAGTTTCTTGATCAAAAACTCTCTAAAACACAAGAGAGAGCAGTACAGTGGGACAGCTTAGACAATGTTCACAGAGTCAGCAGTGAGAGGGAACTGAACTTAACACTGTAGTCCCACCTTGACACCAACTCGTCAAAGGGGAGAGGGTAGAGCAGTCTGAAGTACCCACCAAGAACATACCTTGTTATCAACCTTAACAAAGTGTTCTATTACTACCTAACATTACTCCAAATATATATATACATCATACCCGGGTATAATAATAATAATTACATATCCATAAAGCAGATAATATTATAAACTAGTGGAATCTTTAATTAGCTTTATTAAAGAAACCCTGAGGATAATATTAAGTGGACAATTCCATATAAATTCTATATAAATCAAACCCTCCTCCTCTTTTCTGCAACATTGCAAGCTCCTGATGATGTGTTGATTGCAACACGAAAGACCTAGAGCTATCATAAAACTTCCCCCGTGGTTGTTTTGCATGTATGTGCGTCTGCATGTATGTATGAGTGTATGTATACGTATATTTATTTGTGTTTTCACACATGAGTACCCACAAACATTATCTATAATAATAATAATAATAATAATAATAATAATAATAATAATAATAATAATAATAATAATAATACTTTATTGAGACATGGTACAGTGATACATGGTTGGGTAGACAAGATACATAGGTATTAATGAGATGTACATGCCAAAAGCCCCTAATATGCTGTGCATTGCGGGCATTCTTAGGTCTACTTAATTATAGACTACATGGTAAAAAGTTATGGTTGATAATTTATAAAATTATCAGCAGGATTCGAACCTGCAAACTCGGCATCAGAGTACACAGTACTTCATCCACACAGCAGAGTTTGAGGGGTCAAATCCTGATGTGGACTGAGAAATAATGTAAATAATTTCGTCTGTTCGCGAATTGTTAAGCATGAGTGTATGTATCTATGTTCATGCATATGTATGTGCTCTATATGTATATGTATGTGCTGTACATATACTATTGATATGACTGTATGTGTCTATATACATGTATTTGCGTGCTTTTGTGAATATATACATACATATACGGGAGCATATGTTGTCTCTCTCTCATAATTTACTGTAACATGATGCACCTTAGCCCTTCCCAAGTGATCTTAGTCAGCATTGCTAAGCATAAGTAAAGTTTTTTCAAGAGGTTGAGGTTGGTTGTCTGCAGGCTAGTGCCAGCAGGTTAGTGCCAGCAGGCTAGTGCCAGCAGGCTAGTGCCAGTATACATTCTTAGGCTACGGAAGGAGACTTACTCGTCACAATCTGACGTGTCGTGTCTCGTTTCTGACTTCCCAGTCTATGTCTGCTTCATGCACTCACTCTCTCTCTCTTTAGTCTGATTGCTGCTTTTGTTATTCTGATTGCTACCCTTATAGTGAGCAGACGTGCCCATCCTTAGCCCCCAGGGACTACAATGGTTCCTCCAACACCATATGAATACCTCACATGTCTCAGACGATTTAAGAAGCACTTCTGTGGTCTCCTACTGAAGGAAAGTACAGTTTTTGTAACGACAGTAGTTCTTCTGAAGACAATAAAGAAAACAAAGTGAAACTTTATGATGTTACAGCATTCAGTGAGGTCAAGGCAAGGGCAGTGAGGTCAAGGCAAGGACAGTGAGGTCAAGGCAAGGGCAGTGAGGTCAAGGCAATACTGCAGAAGTCGCTGATTCTTAGAAATTTGGTGAATTAGATACCAGAATTATTGTGAGCCAAACTCACTTAAGAGAAACCCCCAGCAGGTTTACAACAGTATAAAGTCTTCATAAATCCAGCGAGTCGGTAGCAGTAAATCACATCATTCTGAGCAACACATATGACATACTAGCTGAGCCACAACCTGTTAGCCAATTTGACTCCTATACACGAAAATCACTCCCTATGAAAGCAGACTCGGCAGGAGATGCAACATTCCCCCAATGAAAAGCAGGGGCGCCACGAGTACGCTGAGAGACAACACAATAAGTGTCCGGGGCCCAAGACTGTTCAACTGCCTCCCAGCATACATAAGGGGGATTACAAATAGACCCCTGGCTGTCTTCAAGAAGGCACTTCACAGGCACCTAAAGTCAGTATCTGACCAACCGGGCTGTGGTTCGTACGTCAGTTTGCGTGCAGCCAGCAGTAACAGCCTGGATGATCAGACCCTGATCCACCACGAGGCCTGGTCTCAGACCGGGACGCGGGGGCATTGACCCACGAAACTCTTTTCAGGTATACTCCAGGTATACATGTATTTAAAACTGGAACATATTCCCTCAACTATCGTTCCATCAGCCGAACGTCAATTTTAGGTAAATAAATGTAATCTATTATTGAGTAAAAGCTAATTAATTTTCTAATAACCAGAAATCAACATTTGATACAGAAGATAATGACAAAGTTACTCGAATTTTTTAATTACATATATAAAAGTAGGCTGGAAAGGTCCCACAAGATGTATAGCTAGATTTCCAGTAGGCCTTCGATCAGATACCCCATCGAAGACTGCTGGCCAAAATAAAAGCATGGAAGAGAAGCTTCATGTCTGAATAATTGAGAGGCAACAGTACTCAGCGAAGGTGACTCAGCGGTTTCCTGTAAATAGTGGAGTTCCCAAGGGATAGGTTCTTCATCCACACCTCATCACAATGATATACTTAATTGATCTCTAGGTTGGGCTAACATCTAAGATAGCCCTACTCACACTACTATTCACTCATCTATCCCTACCTCACCTATGCCATATGTGCTTGGGGATCAACAGCAACAACCCACCTAAAACCAATATTAACTCAACAAAAAGCCGCAGTAAGAATTATCACGCAATCCAATCCCAGGCAACCCCCCCCCCCACTCTTCAAAGACCTAAATTTACTCACTGTCAGAACATCCACACTTACTACTATGCAACCTACATGTACAGAACCATAAATTCCAATATTAACCCTGAACTAAAACGATTTCTTGATAGTTGTGACAGGACCCACAGGCACAATACCAGACACAAAAATCTCTATGACATTCCCCGTGTCCGGCTAAATCTATACAAACGTTAAATGTACATTAAAGGGCCTAAAATCTGGAACTCCCTACCTGAAAACTCCAAAACTGCAGACTCAGCCACCAATTTCAACACTATCATCAAAAAACATCTTATCTCACTAACACACCCCACCATCACCTAAACACATGAAAACCACCGATTCACACACCACACACACACACACACACACACACACACACACACACCAACACACACACACACACACACACACACACACACACACATGACACAACACCAGAGAGAACACAGAAACAAGGACACAACAGAAGCTAAGACCATGCAGGATGTCAAAGGGATGTTAGGAACATTTCTTCAGCCCAGAGTGAGTCAGGGAAGTAGGAAGCATTTCTTGAGAAAGATCAGAAGTGGAAGTGAAGATACAACAGAACACAGTTTTAAGACGAGGTATGATAAAGCTCATGGAGCAGGGAGAGCAGAGACCCAGTAGCGGACAGCGAAGAGGCGGGGCCAGGAGCTGAGTTTCGACCCCTGCAACCACAATTAGGTGAGTACACACACACACACACACCCTCCTCATCTACACCAACACTGACACAAAGGACAGTCAACATAAAATCCCGAATATAGCTATTGTCTAATAAATCTCAAACTAGTCTTAAGTTTGCCTGATATACTCCAATATAGGAGCTTTAAGTTTGTTACTAAATATGATATAAAACTGCAAGGAACAAGATTCAATATTAAAGTAAGGATTTTTCTGCAAATGTAATTATAGGAGATTGAGACACTTATGCAACATATGGGAATCTTTATTGAAGAAACGTTTCGCCACACAGTGGCTTCATCAGTCCATCAGTCTTGTATAAAGACTGATGGACTGAACACATCGACTCCAGGCCGAGGGACTGATTACTCCTCCTCTCCTTACACCTTTCTGCTTTGTATTGGACTGACGAAGCCACTGTGTGGCGAAACGTTTCTTCAATAAAGATTCCCATAAGTTGCATAAGTGTCTCAATCTTCAACTTGTCGGATTTGAAAACCATTTATCACATAATTATAGAAAATTGGAATAATTTACAGGTTAGTGTTGTAAGCGCAATCCTATCATTCAGTGCCCTAATGAACAACCACTTTGTAAATATTGAATCAACGAGATAGATGGTGCCTTAGCGGGAGTACTTGCCGACGCCTTCACCGCCACACGCTCAGTATAGCGGGAGCACTTGCCGACGCCTTCACCGCCACACGCTCAGTATAGCGGGAGTACTTGCCGACGCCTTCACCGCCACACGCTCAGTATAGCGGGAGCACTTGCCGACGCCTTCACCGCCACACGCTCAGTATAGCGGGAGCACTTGCCGACGCAAGTGCATACATCAGGGGGATTACCAACAAGCCCCTGGCTGTCTTCAAGCAGGCACTGGACAGGCACCTCAAGTCGGTACCTGATCAGCCGGGCTGTGGTTCGTACGTTGGACTGCGTGCGGCCAGCAGTAACAGCCTGGTTGATCAGGCTCTGGTCCAACAAGAGGCCTGGTCACAGACCGGGCCGCGGGGGCGTTGACCCCTGGAATTCTCTCCAGGTAGACTCCAGGTAGACGCCTTCACCGCCACACGCTCAGTATAGATATGTAAGTGAATATTGACAGGTTATTCCAAATTCTGACATCCCATATATGAGAAAACGTAATAATACCCTTTACCAGTGAGGTATAAGTTATGGTGAGGGAGGACAGGAGCTAGATATTGCCTGCGACACTTATCTCAGCCACTCACTAAACCCGCACTAAGTTCTTGTGAGCCACCAAATGCGTTTAAAAGATTTGGTAATCTGAAGTCAACAGATTCCTGATGTGTGTCCAGTGACTGCATCACAACCATCACTTGACAACGAAGTAGCTGAGTCACGGTGCCCCGTGGACTGGTGGCAAAAGATCTCGCTTCACACGGTGATGTCCGGGTTCGATTCCCGGCGAGGGTTGAAACATTGGGCGTGTTTCCTTATACTGTTGTCTATGTTCACCCATCAGTATAAAATGGGTACCTGGGTGTTAGTGGACTGGTGTGGGTCGCATCCTGGGACAAAACTGACCTAATTTGCGGGAAATGCTCAGCATAACAAGGGTCTTTCTATATAGTAGTATGTTATTGATGTCAGCTATGGTCTGTATACCTTGTACATGTACTTGTAGAAATAAAGATATTATTATTATAATCAAAAGAATGTAGAAATAAAGATATCATTATTATTATTATTATAGTAGAGGATTGTGATAGTCCTATCAGAACCAACGCGCTCGCTCACACACTGAGTGTCCGTCGTTCGATCCCCGGCATGGGTGAAAACATTAGGTATGATTCCTTACACCTGCTATCCCTGTTTCCCTAGCAGTAAGTAGGTACCTGGGTGTTAGTGGAATGGTGTGGGTTGCATCCTGGGGGACAATATTGAAGGACCACAATGGAAATAAGACAGACCTCGATGACGCACTGACTTTCTTGGGTTATCCTGGGTGGCTAACCCTCCAGGTTAAAAATCCGAACAAAATCTTATGTTATGTATCTTGTCGTAAAGCTGCGTGAGTGTCAGTGGAGTAACACAAGTGGTTCAAGATAGCAACGACACTAATTTAGTAGGGAAAGTTGTAGACTATGTCTTCCATTCAATTTCTCTCTCCTGTAAATTCCATGAAAGGTTTCCCATATAGTATGGTGTGTCTTTTACCCTGTTTTCACGCCTAAAGTGGCCAGAGGAAGTGGAGAGTGGGGAGAGAGACTTCTGCTTGTCTATCCTTGACACCCACTCTAGAAAACACACGATAGTCATTATTTCAAGCAAAAACAGATACATCTAAAGTCCTCTGCTTTATAGCTTTCTCATGTACTCTGTCTCTCTTTGTCTCTCTGTCTCTCTGTCTCTCTCTCTGTCTCTGTCTCTGTCTCTCTCTGTCTCTCCCCACACAGTTCAATGACGCTGAAATGAACAAACTTATATTCATGTCGAAGTTGTCTCGCAGTTCTGTAAACTTTCAATAATTTTCCGATTCACATAATGCTTCAAAGTTTCTTATATTTCCCCATGACTTTGCTAATTGTATAAAGGTTTACTCACAAAACAAAATGAAATAACTAAAGCCAAAACAAAGAGGACATGAACGCTAAAAGGTTTAGGTAGTCAGGTTACTTTTAGTGAATACATTATGAGGAAGATATAACGCCAGTGCTCAACATTGCTTTCAAATCTGCTTTTAGAACAAACTTTATTTCTAAATATTAGTGAAATGAAATGCCTTGACGCAGTTGAAAGCACCCCTAAAAAAGCTGAACATCAACAAATAACACAGGTTGATAGTTTTTTTTTTTTTTTTTTTTACACACATCGGCCGTTTCCCACCAAGGCAGGGTGGCCCGAAAAAGAAAAAACTTTCACTCTTACTCACTCCATCACTGTCTTGCCAGAGGCGTGCTTAAACTACAGTTATAAAACTGCAATATTAACACCCCTCCTTCAGAGAGCAGACACTGTACTTCCCATCTCCAGGACTCAAGTCTGGCCTGCCGGTTTCCCTGAATCCCTTCATAAATGTTACCTTGCTCACACTCCAACAGCACATCAAGTCCTAAAATCCATTTGTCTCCATTCGCTAACACGCTCACGCATGCTTGCTGGAGTCCAAGCCCCTCACACACAAAACCTCCTTTACCCCCTCCCTCCAACCTTTCCTAGGCCGACCCCTACCCCTCCTTCCCTCCACTACAGATTTATACACTCTTGAAGTCATTCTATTTGTTCCATCCTCTCTACATGTCCAAACCATATCAACAACCCCTCCTCAGCCCTCTGGATAATAGTTTTGGTAATCCCGCACCTCCTCTTAATGTCCAAACTACGAATTCTCTGCATTATATTCACACCACACATTGACCTCAGACACGACATCTCCACTGCCTCCAGCCTTCTCCTTGTTGCAACATTCACCACCCATGCTTTACACCCATATAAGAGTGTTGGTATAACTATACTCTCATACATTCCCTTCTTTGTTTCCATGGACAAAGTTCTTTGTCTCCACAGACTCCTCAGTGCACCACTCACCTTGTTCCCCTCGTCAATTCTATGATTCACCTCATCTTTCATAGCCACCTTCTAGAAATGTAAAAGAACTTAGATTCAAATTTGGTTACGCAGTTACGATAATATTTAACCAATTATTACAGAAAGGCAGGAATCAAAAAGATTTGAAACTGATAAATGTTACAGTTATTGAGAGAGAGAAAGAGACAGAGAGAGAGAGAGAGAGAGAGAGAGAGAGAGAGAGAGAGAGAGAGAGAGAGAGAGAGGACGTGTGCTCTCAACTGTCCTCTCATCAGTTTTGGGTAAAAAAATGGAGAATGTTTTCATAATAATAATAATATTTATTTCTACAAGTACTTAATACAACTTATACAGACCATAGCTGGAGTATACCTGGAGAGGGCCGGCCTGAGACCAGGCCTCGTGGTGGATCAGGGTCTGATCAACCAGGCTGTTACTACTGGGCGCACGTAAACCGACGTACGAACCACAGCCCGGTTGGTCAGGTACTGACTTTAGGTGCCTGTCCAGTGCCTTCTTGAAGACAGCCAGGGGTCTATTGGTAATCCCCCTTATGTATGCTGAGAGGTAGTTGAACAGTCTTGGGCCCCTGACACTTACTGTGTTGTCTCTTAGTGCACACGTGGCGCGCCTGTTTCTCAATGGGGGAATGTTGCATCTCCTGCAACTATATAGAATACTATATAGAAACTATATAGAAAAAACCCTTGTTATGTAGAGCATTTCGGTCAACTTTATATAACCAGGATGCGACCCACACCAGTCGGATAACACCCAGATACCTATTTACTGCTATGTGAACAGGGACAGTAGGTGTCTTATGGAAAAACACCCAATATTCTCACCCGTACCGGGGATCGAACCATGAACGAATAGCTTATAAATTGGTTACAAGCCCTTCGCGTATAACCAATTTATAAATAGCCAAGGCAAGACCATAACCTCCCCCCCCCCTGACCTCACACATTATAACATACAAAATTCCAGTCCTGCGTTTCCAGTTTTACATTATCTCATTAATTTTCCCCGATGCTGATGGGGCTCTTGATCCAAGGAACAGCTTGTTTGGATCGACTCTGAATGCCTCTCGTTCCACAGGCACTATGTTATGAAGGGCATCAATTTTCAATGATTAAATTAGATTCTGTATTTCAGGATGATGCAATGTTTGTACAGAGGTGGATGACAAGTGTCTGCAGGAAGCCCCTTAAGGGGCACGTCACGTCCCCTGTAGGTGGATGACAAGTGCCTGCAGGAAGCCCCTTAAGGGGCACGTCACGTCCCCTGTAGGTGGATGACAAGTGCCTGCAGGAAGCCCCTTAAGGGGCACGTCACGTCCCCTGTAGGTGGATGACAAGTGTCTGCAGGAAGCCCCTTAAGGGCACGTCACGTCCCCTGTAGGTGGATGACAAGTGCCTGCAGGAAGCCCCTTAAGGGGCACGTCACGTCCCCTGTAGGTGGATGACAAGTGTGTCTGCAGGAAGCCCCTTAAGGGGCACGTCACGTCCCCTGTAGGTGGATGACAAGTGTCTGCAGGAAGCCCTTAAGGGGCCGTCACGTCCCCTGTAGGTGGATGACAAGTGTCTGCAGGAAGCCCCTTAAGGGGCACGTCACGTCCCCTGTAGGTGGATGACAAGTGTGTTGCAGGAAGCCCTTAAGGGGCAGTCACGTCCCCTGTAGGTGGATGACAAGTGTCTGCAGGAAGCCCTTAAGGGGCACGTCACGTCCCCTGTAGGTGGATGACAAGTGCCTGCAGGAAGCCCCTTAAGGACGTCACGTCCCCTGTAGGTGGATGACAAGTGTGTCTGCAGGAAGCCCCTTAAGGGGCACGTCACGTCCCCTGTAGGTGGATGACAAGTGTCTGCAGGAAGCCCCTTAAGGGGCACGTCACGTCCCCTGTAGGTGGATGACAAGTGTCTGCAGGAAGCCTTAAGGGGCACGTCACGTCCCCTGTGGTGGATGACAAGTGTGTCTGCAGGAAGCCCTTAAGGGGCACGTCACGTCCTGTAGGTGGATGACAAGTGTGCAGGAAGCCCTTAAGGGGCACGTCACGTCCCCTGTAGGTGGATGACAAGTGTCTGCAGGAAGCCCCTTAAGGGGCACGTCACGTCCCCTGTAGGTGGATGACAAGTGTCTGCAGGAAGCCCCTTAAGGGGCACGTCACGTCTTCTGTAGGTGGATGACAAGTGTCTGCAGGAAGCCCCTTAAGGGGTACGTCACGTCCCCTGTAGGTGGATGACAAGTGTCTACAGGAAGCCCCTTAAGGGGCACGTCACGTCCCCTGTAGGTGGATGACAAGTGTCTGCAGGAAGCCCCTTAAGGGGCACGTCACGTCCCTGTAGGTGGATGACAAGTGTCTGCAGGAAGCCCCTTAAGGGGCACGTCACGTCCCCTGTAGGTGGATGACAAGTGTGTCTGCAGGAAGCCCCTTAAGGGGCACGTCACGTCCTCTGTATTCTAATATGTTATTTTCCCCACTATACTGTGCCTTGACATTTCCTTAATTCTTGGTATAACTTAACAAATCTTTGAGGACAATTGTGTTGTAGATGTCTGACAACTGAAGTGTTTTCCTCAAGGTAAACAATGTCTTGATGTTGTCTTGTGTAAGTTATCATGTGACAGTTTTATTAATCACATTAATTTGTGTGAAATAACTGGAGAGTGACCCTTGTGACCAGTAATAAGTCACAGTGTAACTTTATCTGGTTAGCGTAGGTTAATATTGTCCTCTTACCCGCCTTTCCACTCTACAGGATGTCGAGGCACAATAAGTTGATGAATTTCTAAATACTTTTCACAGGGAGTCAAAAAATCACAAGTAAAAATTTATGGCCTTTAATATCATATTGTTGCTTAGAACATATCAATAATAAAATATTAGCTTGTCTCTGGTATCTTACGAGTGAGCACTATTACAGGACCTTAAGGCTTCAGTTCTATTCACACGAATAAAGTTGCAAGTTATCACACTGACCTGTTCCAGTCTCTGAAGACTCGTGCACTCTAACTTGTTCCAGTCTCTGAAGACTCGTGCACTCTAACTTGTTCCAGTCTCTGAAGACTCGTGCACTCTAACTTGCTCCAGTCTCTGAAGACTCGTGCACTCTAACTTGCTCCAGTCTCTGAAGACTCGTGCACTCTAACTTGCTCCAGTCTCTGAAGACTCGTGCACTCTAACTTGCTCCAGTCTCTGAAGACTCGTGCACTCTAACTTGCTCCAGTCTCTGAAGACTCGTGCACTCTAACTTGCTCCAGTCTCTGAAGACTCGTGCACTCTAACTTGCTCCAGTCTCTGAAGACTCGTGCACTCTAACTTGCTCCAGTCTCTGAAGACTCGTGCACTCTAACTTGCTCCAGTCTCTGAAGACTCGTGCACTCGTGCACTCTAACCTGTTCCAGTCTCTGAAGACTCGTGCACTCTAACTTGCTCCAGTCTCTGAAGACTCGTGCACTCTAACTTGCTCCAGTCTCTGAAGACTCGTACACTCTAACTTGCTCCAGTCTCTGAAGACTCGTGCACTCTAACTTGTTCCAGTCTCTGAAGACTCGTGCACTCTAACTTGCTCCAGTCTCTGAAGACTCGTGCACTCTAACTTGCTCCAGTCTCTGAAGACTCGTGCACTCTAACTTGCTCCAGTCTCTGAAGACTCGTGCACTCTACCTTGCTCCAGTCTCTGAAGACTCGTCACTCTAACTTGCTCCAGTCTCTGAAGACTCGTACACTCTAACTTGCTCCAGTCTCTGAAGACTCGTGCACTCTAACTTGCTCCAGTCTCTGAAGACTCGTGCACTCTAACTTGTCCAGTCTCTGAAGACTCGTGCACTCTAACTTGCTCCAGTCTCTGAAGACTCGTGCACTCTAACTTGTCCAGTCTCTGAAGACTCGTGCACTCTAACTTGCTCCAGTCTCTGAAGACTCGTGCACTCTAACTTGCTCCAGTCTCTGAAGACTCGTGCACTCTAACTTGCTCCAGTCTCTGAAGACTCGTGCACTCTAACTTGCTCCAGTCTCTGAAGACTCGTGCACTCTAACTTGCTCCAGTCTCTGAAGACTCGTGCACTCTAACTTGCTCCAGTCTCTGAAGACTCGTGCACTCTAACTTGCTCCAGTCTCTGAAGACTCGTGCACTCTAACTTGCTCCAGTCTCTGAAGACTCGTGCACTCTAACTTGCTCCAGTCTCTGAAGACTCGTGCACTTTAACTTGTTCCAGTCTCTGAAGACTCTGCACTCTAACTTGCTCCAGTCTCTGAAGACTCGTGCACTCTAACCTGTTCCAGTCTCTGAAGACTCGTGCACTCTAACTTGCTCCAGTCTCTGAAGACTCGTGCACTCTAACTTGCTCCAGTCTCTGAAGACTCGTGCACTCTAACTCTGTCCAGTCTCTGAAGACTCGTGCACTCTAACTTGCTCCAGTCTCTGAAGACTCGTGCACTCTAACTTGCTCCAGTCTCTGAAGACTCGTGCACTCGTGCACTCTAACCTGTTCCAGTCTCTGAAGACTCGTGCACTCTAACTTGCTCCAGTCTCTGAAGACTCGTGCACTCGTGCACTCTAACCTGTTCCAGTCTCTGAAGACTCGTGCACTCTAACGTGCTCCAGTCTCTGAAGACTCGTGCACTCTAACGTGCTCCAGTCTCTGAAGACTCGTGCACTCGAGCACTAACCTGTTCCAGTCTCTGAAGACTCGTGCACTCTAACGTGCTCCAGTCTCTGAAGACTCGTGCACTCGAGCACTAACCTGTTCCAGTCTCTGAAGACTCGTGCACTCTAACGTGCTCCAGTCTCTGAAGACTCGTGCACTCGAGCACTCTAACCTGCTCCAGTCTCTGAAGACTCGTGCACTCGTGCACTCTAACCTGTTCCAGTCTCTGAAGACTCGTGCACTCAAGCACTAACCTGCTCCAGTCTCTGAAGACTCGTGCACTCTAACCTGCTCCAGTCTCTGAAGACTCGTGCACTCTAACTTGCTCCAGTCTCTGAAGATTCGTGCACTCTAACTTGCTCCAGTCTCTGAAGACTCGTGCACTCTGCACTTAGCCTGTTCCAGTCTCTGAAGACTCGTGCACTCTAACTTGCTCCAGTCTCTGAAGACTCGTGCACTCTAACTTGCTCCAGTCTCTGAAGACTCGTGCACTCGTGCACTCTAACCTGTTCCAGTCTCTGAAGACTCGTGCACTCTAACGTGCTCCAGTCTCTGAAGACTCGTGCACTCTAACTTGCTCCAGTCTCTGAAGACTCGTGCACTCGAGCACTCTAACCTGTTCCAGTCTCTGAAGACTCGTGCACTCCCTAACTGCTCCAGTCTCTGAAGACTCGTGCACTCGAGCACTAACCTGTTCCAGTCTCTGAAGACTCGTGCACTCTAACCAGCTCCAGTCTCTGAAGACTCGTGCACTCGTGCACTCTAACCTGTTCCAGTCTCTGAAGACTCGTGCACTCGAGCACTAAAGTGCTCCAGTCTCTGAAGACTCGTGCACTCTAACGTGCTCCAGTCCCTGAAGACTCGTGCACTCTAACTTGTTCCAGTCTCTGAAGACTCGAGCAGAGTCCTTTGCTTCAGTGTCACCGTTGCGATATAATTTATGTGTATTGTGAGAAGCAGTGGACCGAGGGAAGTAAATGTTTTTGTGGATGGTTGTGTTTTTATGAATGTTTGGTGACTATCTGACCTTTGTTGTGGCTGTCTGCACGGTTACTAGATGAATGTCTGTCTGTAGTTTGTTGTATTTTTGCTTGAGATTCAAAAGGCTTCGGTCTTTTGTCTTCAAGTCTTCCAGCTCAAAGGCCGTCTTGGTTGGATCATAGCTGGGTGAGCGCCGTCTTAGTTGGATCATAGCTGGGTGAGCGCCGTCTTCGTTGAATCATAGCTGGGTGAGCGCCGTCTTGGTTGGAACATAGCTGGGTGAGCGCCGTCTTAGTTGGATCATAGCTGGGTGAGCGCCGTCTTAGTTGGATCATAGCTGGGTGAGCGCCGTCGTGGTTGGAACATAGCTGGGTGAGCGCCGTCTTGGTTGGAACATAGCTGGGTGAGCGCCGTTTTGGATGGATCATAGCTGGGTGAGCGCCGGTGAGAGGCTCCTCTCAAAGAGGTATGGATCAATGAACCGATTTTAATTTTTGAGACAAGATTCCAGGGTTCAGCGGACTTCTGATGGACTTCTTTTACCTACGGTGGCTAAAGATTTATCTTCTATTCTATATTTTATAATTTTAGTTATGTATACATATTTAACAGCAGATGACTTAATGAATGAGACGGATTTAATAGGTTACGGATTTTCTGAGATACAACTTTGATATAATAATGAAAATGTTAAAACAAATTATTTTAAAATGTTTGTATATATATATATATATATATATATATATATATATATATATATATATATATATATATATATATATATATATATATATATATATATATATATATATATAAAATGTCGTGCCCAATAAGTAAAACTTGCGATTTTGACTTAAATTGCAACGCTCTTTTGGCCGAATAAGGCAAGCGAAAATTTGTGAATGCGAATAATTTCGCAGAAATTATTCTGAAGCTGACGAAAAAATATATTTCATTTCATTGTGTTTGTTTATTATTAAATTATTGTAAACTTATCTAAGATAACAGCCACACGGAATAGAGGCATGGTTGACAAATAGGCAGCAGAGAGTTTGCATAAATGGGGAGAAATCAGAGTGGGTAAGCTTCACAAGCGGTGTTCCACAGGGGTCAGTATTGGGCCCCTTGTTGTTCACAATCTACATAAACGACATAGATGAGGGAATAAATAGCGATATAAGCAAGTTTGCCGATGGCATCAGAATAGGCCGTCCAATTCATTCTGACGAGGACATTAGAACACTCCAGGAAGATTTAAAAAGACTGATGCAGTGGTCGGAGAAGTGGCAGATACCGTTTAATATAGACCTATGCAAAGTTCTAAACATTGCACAGGAAAATAACTATGCCACATATAAACTAAATAATGTAGATCTTAATATTACTGATTGCGAAAAGGATTTGGGAGTTCTGGTTAGCAGTAATCTGAAACCAAGACAGCAGTGCATAAGTGTTCGCAATAAAGCTAACAGAATCCTTGACTTCATATCAAGAAGTATAAATAATAGGAGTCCTCAGGTTGTTCTTCAACTCTATATATCTTTGGTTAGGCCTCATTTAGATTATGCTGCACAGTTCTGGTCACCGTATTACAGAATGGATATAAATGGTCTGGAAAACGTACAAAGGAGGATGAGAAAGTTGATCCCATGTATCAGAAATCTTGCCTATGAGGATAGACTGAGGACCCTGAATCTGCACTCTCTAGAAAGAAAAAGAATTAGGTAGGATATGATTGAGGTGTATAAATGGAAAACAGGAATTTATAAAGGTGATGTAAATAACGTGCTAAAAATTTCTAGCCTAGACAGGACTCGCAGCAATGGGTTTAAGCTGGAAAAATTCAGATTCAGGAAGGATATAGGAAAGCATTGGTTTGGTAATAGAGTTGTGGATGAGTGGAACAAACTTCCGAGTACAGTTATAGAGGCTAAAATGTTGTGTAGTTTTAAAAGTAAGTATTACAAAAATTTCATTTGTAATAAACTGATTGTTCGGGATAATAATAAAATCTCATATTTCAGATATTTATTAATATATATTATTATTAATACAAAAACATATAATCTGAATGAAAACATAATCTTATAATTTGTGTAAAAACATTTATATACACAAAAATCATAGTACAAGGTAATAAAAGTCACAAGTAAAATCATATACTTAGTGCTAGTGTCAAGTCGCTGCCGTCTCCAAGTGTCACGCAGGACACTACCACACCTTGTCATGATACGCCTTCTCCACCGTGTCCTCAGACACCCTTATCTCTGTCTTACGGCACACCTACGGGGTTCCACGACACCCGTTCCTGTACCATAAAAGACACCTTCACTGTGTCACACGACACCTTCTCTGTGCCACATGGCACGCTCCCAGTATCATGAACTCAATCTCTTGTAAAGCCTTTTGCACCGCGTCTTGACACACCCCAAATACACGACTCAACCTGTGTCGTGCCACCTCACAAACTCTCTGACTACACCACTAAATACCTTGACACTCCGGGAAACATTACCAGTGTCACACAAGACACAACCAGTGTCACACAAGACACAACCAGTGTCACACAAGACACAACCAGTGTCACACAAGACACAACCAGTGTCACACAAGACACAACCAGTGTCACACAAGACACAACCAGTGTCACACAAGACACAACCAGTGTCACACAAGACACAACCAGTGTCACACAAGACACAACCAGTGTCACACAAGACACAACCAGTGTCACACAAGACACAACCAGTGTCACACAAGACACAACCAGTGTCACACAAGACACAACCAGTGTCACACAAGACAACCAGTGTCACACAAGACACAACCAGTGTCACACAAGACACAACCAGTGTCACACAAGACACATCAGGTGCATAATTTCAGGTACAATAGTCTATTTTCAGGTACATAGTCTCAGGAACACAGTCGGTACGGTGAATAAGATAGTAGATAGTCTAAGGCCGTCACCATCACGAAGAGTCAATCTCCAGGTCTGTCTGTTGAACAATCCCAAGGTATATCAGGGAGCTGGTGAACTCTCCAAGTCTGTCAAACACTCCTAGGTGTATCAGGGAGCTGGTGAACTCTCCAGTGTTGTATATGGGAGAGTCTGGTTAGCACTGTCGGTCAAGCCGGCTCGGCAGTCAAACATCGGGTCTGATGATGTAACCCATTGACTGCCGGCCGGCAAGGTAACTACCTAACTCCCATTTAGGTAGGGGACCGTAACAGTAAGTTAGATAAATACATGAGTGGGTGTGGGTAAGTGTGAGTTGGACCTGACTAGCTTGTGCTACTAGGTCAGATGCCGTGCTCCTTCCTTAAGTGAATGTGACCTGACCTGACTAGGTTAGGGCATTGGCTTAAGCCGGTAGGAGACTTGAACCTGCCTCGTATGGGCCAGTAGTCTTGCTGCAGTGTTCCTTCTTTCTTATGTTCTTATATATGTACATATACAACTGAGTTTTTCTTCAATTTTCTTATTAGTTCTTTTATTTATATTATTTTCTTCCATCCCCAGTGGAGAAGAATCCTTCCTTCGTAAGCCTTGCGTGTTGCATTAACCCCTTCTCCTGTATTAATTTCTAAATTTAAATGGAAGAATATATTAAAGCTGGGATTTTTGAATGTGTGGATGATAAAAAAAAAGAGTTTATTGTGAATATTATGAATGAAAAGAGGGTGGATGTCCTAGCGTTAGGGTATTCTAAGCTGAAGGGGGTGGGATATTTTTAGTGAGGAGAATAAATGTAATTAGGTCGTGTATTTGAGAGAGTTAGAGCTAAGGAAGGAGAAGCAGTAATGTTGAATGATCAGTTATGACAGGAAAACAGGGAATATAAATGTATAAATTCAAGGATTATGTGGATTAAAATAAGGATCGGACGTGAAAAGTGGGTTATACTAAATGTTTATGCACCTGGAGAAGAGAGACTTCACAAGAAATGCGCGTGTCTTGCACAGATCTTAAGAGGCACTTCTCAGGAACTTTAACAAAGAGGCGCTGATCTACAAAGTATCCAATACTGATAGGCACCACTGTTTTGAAGCATCCTTAACTGCTACTAGCAACACCATGGAACGATAGCATCTGCTGTCATTTATTGTATGGGTGTACTGCAACCCTCGACTGTCTCGTTGTGTTGACAACAATGGATATGTTGCAACAACATCTTGTCAGCCTTTGTTGAGGTCATTGATTCTTTCATTGATCTTCTGATTTACTACGATGGTTTGGATTTTTTCCTCGCTTTCTAAGAACTTGAGGCAGATTTCTTTACCTCTCCCTTCTTCCCCCCTCTGTCTCTTTCTTATTTACACAAGTGTTTTACAGGGTTAGGTTAAGAGTTTCTAACTTTATCACAAGCTAAGAGCTGTTACGTACATCAGCTCATTTGGAAGTTTTCTTTTTGTTGTTGTGAGACACAAATAGGAAACAAGATGAAGCTGGAGCCATCTGTGGGCCAGCGTTTTCATTTGGTCAACTGGCTTTATTTCATCGATGTTATACGTATGAACATGTTCCAGACTTCTCAAACTAGGAATTAATGGTCTCGGATGGCGTGATATTCCTGAGAAGAATAAATCGAGAGTGTAGTTCATGTTTGCTGCCCGTCTTGTTGTGTAGAAGCCGTCTTCGCGCTCTCAAGTGTGGTACCTGGACAAAATTGCCTCACGTCTATCCGGTTCTGAAGGCTCTACTGGAATAACAAATCAATCCATGACCGGCCCCAGGCCGGTTCTCTATTCTAGTCAGAAGTCGTAGATGAGACGGGAGCAGACAATCCAAAACAGTGGAACATACTCAAGGTGTGAGCGCACCTGTGTCTCGTACAGAATTTTGCAGCCTTCACCAGACCATTTTATACGTAAGGCAGGAAACCCCCTGCTGAGCCTAGACAGGAACAGCTGGGTGGGCGACGTGTAAGAGTGTTCAATAGTTATTCCGAGAACAAATCTCTAAATAGCTGCTAATCCTGTTTATCTATTGCCCTATCGTTTCGACAGCAGTCTTCATGATGTTCCCTTTTGTGGCAATAATCACACCTGATATTTTTCACTTCCTATCTCCCCGTACACCTCTCTCTCTCTCTCTCTCACCAACCTATTTTTCAAGCTTCTAAAGATATTCGCTGGTGTGGTTGAGCAAATATAAGTGAAGATGCAAGCCAGAACTTCTCCTGACTCTGCAGTCCGCTTGTTGACATACGATCCCCGATCTTCCTCTTTTTCCTCAGATATTTCTTGGACACTGCTGTGCAGTGATCCATTATTTTTAAATGTGGAGGAAAAACCTTCCATCACATCTAATGTGATAATAAATATTTTTACGTGAGAGATCAAAAAGTCATTGTCAAGAGACTTAAATTTCCACCGAGCAGGACGTCATATATTTAATACCCTCATCGGGTCAATTTTTTTCTTCTACAGGACAACAAAACAAAAGTATCCCTCAAGACTTCAGACTGGACCACCAGTGTTATCCCCGAGTTCCAATATCTAGCTTCCCCCTATCCCTCCCATTGCTTCGGAAGACTGAGTATAATAACCAGCAGAAAGGTGGTTATAAAAATGACAAGTGGGGATCTACACTGTCCAATAACAATCCTCAACTTCGCTTTATTTTGATACACAATCGTCGAAATTTTGAGGTCGATACGGAGAGGAATTATCGAGTTTTCGCCAGGAAACCATGTAAACTAAAGGAAGGAAGGAAGGAAGGAAGGAAGGAAGAAGAAGAAGAAGACGAGGAAGAGGAAGAAGACCTAGAACAAGAACAAGGGAACGACAAAGAAGGTGCTGCGAGACTCGTCCTTGCATCACCCTCCTGGAGTTTACCTGGAGAGGGTTTCGGGGGTCAACGCCCCGCGACTCGGTCTGAGACCAGGCCTCGTGGTGGATCAGGGTCTGATCAACCAGGCTGTTACTGCCGGCCGCACGCAAACTGACGTACGAACCACAGCCCGGTTGGTCAGGTACTGACTTTAGGTGCTTGTAAAGTGCCTTCTTGAAGACAGCAAGGGGTCTATTGGTAATCCCCCTAATGTATGCTTGGAGGCAGTTGAACAGTCTTGGGCCCCTGACACTTACTGTGTTGTCTCTCAGTGTACTAGTGGCGCCCCTGCTTTTCATCGGGGAAATGTTGCATCTCCTGCTGAGTCTTTTGCTTTCATTTCAATGGATGTTTGATTATTGATGATTTGATTAGGTTAAGTATGGATGCTGGTTAAATTATGTTAAGTTTATCTTGAGTAAGTTAGATTAGATTAGGTTACTTTAGGTTAAGTTAGATTAGGCTAGGTATTGATGTTGATTGCTAGGCTAGGTTGGATTAGTGTAGGTGAGGTTAGATTAGGCTAAGTATGATATTTGTCTTACTTTTTACAAGTGCCAGTTTTACAAGTGCCAGTTTTACAAGTGCCAGTTTTACAAGTGCCAGTTTTACAAGTGCCAGTTTTACAAGTGCCAGCTTTACAAGTGAAGCATTGACATAGTATCGTTCGTGTGGTCAGAACATACAGGAGGAGAATGAAATAGCTTGATATCATGCTTGGGGGCCCTCTGGTGTGCCCGGGCTGGCTTGGGGCCCTCTGGTGTGCCCGGGCTTGGAAGAAACATGGCTTGTGAACAAGGCTGACCAACTTTTGAGGCATCTGTGGCCGAGTGGGAGAACCTTGCCAGCATTCCTGACGTGGCTTCGCATCTGCTGACTGCAATCTGTGTGTACTCACCTAATTGTACTCACCTAATTGTGGTTGCAGGGGTCGAGACTCAGCTCCTGGCCCCGCCTCTTCGCTGTCTGCTACTGGGTCTCTGCTCTCCCTGCTCCATGAGCTTTATCATACCTTGTCTTAAAACTATGTATGGTTCCTGCCTCCACTATATCTTTCTCTAGTCCATTCCACTTCCTGACTACTCTGTGGCTGAAGAAATGTTTCCTGACATCCCTTTGACTCATCTGAGTCTTCAGCTTCCAGTTGTGTACCCTTGTTTCTGTGTTCCTCTCTGAAACAACCTGTCACTATCTACCTTGTCAATTCCCCGCAGTATTTTGTATGTCGTTATCATGTCTCCTCTGACCCTTCTTTCCTCCAGTGTTGTTAGTCCTATTTCCCTCAACCTTTCTTCATAAGACAGACCCCTGAGTTGTGGAACTAACCTTGTCGCAAACCTTTGCACTTTCTCTAGTTTCTTGACGTGCTTGACCAGGTGTGGGTTGTGTGTGTGTGTGTGTGTGTGTGTACAGAGAAAGATTGCTGTCAGCAGGGCTCGATCCCACTACAGGGAAACTGGCAAGGTTCACAGGTGACGCTCTCTACCAGCGTCACACCTGGAAGAAACAAGTGAAAGTATAAGCAAACAAATATGGCAGCAAGCAGGATTCAAACTCAGATCAGCAGTTCCCCACCACGAGTGTAACCAGCCGCTGGTCTCTCTCTCTCTCTCTCTCTCTCTCTCTCTCTCTCTCTCTCTGTCACCTCACACTTTAATCTTAATCTGACACGAACAAGTTTATGTTCATATTGAAGTTGTCCGTCACTTCCAAAACTTTAAATGATTTTCCTATTCTCAAAATGTTTTCAGAATGTTTTGTATTTCCTTGGCTTTTCCTAATTGTAAAAGTTTATGAAAAAAAAAAAAAACTTCAAATACCCAAAGCCAAGCAAGTTGTGAAAACCATTCTCAAATATACCAGACACCAAAATTGATTGTTGTTTCATGTACTGGAGAAACACCCCAGTTCCACTGTACCTCAATGATCCTGGAAAGGTATCCCAGTGTTGCATAACCCCAGTTCCACTGTACCTCAATGATCCTAGAAAGGTATCCCAGTGTTGCATAACCCCAGTTCCACTGTACCTCAATGATCCTGAAAGGTATCCCGTCTTGCATAACCCCAGTTCCACTGTACCTCAATGATCCTAGAAAGGTATCCCAGTGTTGCATAACCCCAGTTCCACTGTACCTCAATGATCCTAGAAAGGTATCCCAGTGTTGCATAACCCCAGTTCCACTGTACCTCAATGATCCTAGAAAGGTATACCTATCTTGCTTAACCCCAGTTCCACTGTACCTCAATGATCCTAGAAAGGTATCCCAGTGTTGCATAACCCCAGTTCCACTGTATCTCAATGATCCTAGAAAGGTATCCCTGTCTTGCATAACCCCAGTTCCACTGTATCTCAATGATCCTAGAAAGGTATCCCTGTCTTGCATAACCCCGGTCCCTAATACCCTGGAATAGTGCAGAGTGCGGCATAAATCTATAATGCACTGAAGATTTGATGCATTTGAAGCTCTAAAAAGCCAAAGAGTCACTCTTGTGGTGTCTCAGGGAGGCCAGCGTCTTAATATACACCAGACCATTAATCAAGAAGGCGTTAGCAAGTTGCGTTATTAAGTTAATAACCTTGAAGGGCTGAAGGTAATCAGATGCGACACTCAAAAATTATAGCATGAAAAGCAGTATTTAAAATTTTCCCAGATTCTTTAAAAAAGAAAATTGGGTCGTACATTTACGATGGGCGAGGGAAAGTTCTCTCTAAGTATGTCTGACTAGCTTTCTTGCAGATAATTAAGTAAATAATTAAGTAAGAAAGTACTTAAGTGAGAAAGTACTTACAGCGGTCTGGAGAAAACACAAATGTTATAGGCACGTATTAGTATATTAATTTAACCTATGGTAACCAGATAAAGTCAAACACTGTGACTTATTACTGGTCACGAGGGTCACTCTCCAGTTATTTCACACAAATTAATTTTATTAATAAAACTGTCACATAATAACTTACCCAAGACAACATCAAGACATTGTTTACCTCGAGGAAAACACTTTAGCACTAAAAGTTTGAAGCCGACCAGAACATGCATTCTCCAGTTATTGCAGAGAGTCCAACAAAATTTGTGCCTACACAGCCATTCCCAAGATACCTTATCTTTGATTAATGATCCTCACAATGGTTTATTTTAATCTGGGGAGTTATATATTGCTTGTAGATAAGTAATGCGGAATATCAATACAGTAGACGGTCCATTAAAACGAGATCTTCTATAACGTTCATGATATAAGACTACAGAATGACTGTCACCATAATTACAAACTACAAACAGTCGTAATAAAACAAAATGCTATCGCAATCACACTACGCCAAAACTCTTCACCATTTCACTAATTTGAACAACTTAATCACCATTCTTAAACACTATTGCACTAGTGAAATTACCTTATTACAATCACAAATCACACCATCCCACTAAGTCCATAAATTCCCAACATCTGAAAATCCTACACACATACCAATATGTACACAATTACATGTCGTTCACCATCTCAATCACCAAATTACAATCTCAACCACACGTTCAGTCACACGTCTCACCAATCTCTACACTAATCACTAACTGTAATCACACCTCAATCACCAGACTTTGTATCATTCACTGCTGACATCATCCTGTCACCAATCTTTACACAATTTTCACTAACAAATCACACTTACACCAAAAACTTCAACATGAACACCAAATTAACAAACCCAATCACTATTTCAAACACAAAATTTACCTACCCAATAACCACCTCAATCACTAATTACAATCTCAGTCACACATTTGATCAAACTTCATTAAATAACTTAAATTACACCTCAATCACCAGACTTAATACCATTCACTATTAAAATCACTCAATCACCATTTTTTACACTATTGTCGCTAACAAATCACACACCTAAAAAAAATTACATGAACACCAAATTTACAAACCCAATCACCATCTCAACTACCAAATTATGTATTCAAATCACACCAACATACTAAATTTACATCTCACTATCTGAAAATCCCACGTCTCACCATTCTTTTACACCATTTTCTTTACATATTTCTTAACCCCGAAAACATTCTGGTATTTCATTACCCTAAAATCATTACACGTTTTCAATACCCATGAAATTATTGCACTTTCAATATACACACTTCATTTGCGAATTTCCAAACAATCTACTATCATTTTTTTATGATGTACTTAAGAAATCACAAGAAAAAGATTTTTTTTTTTATGTCCCGAAGAATATACTAATCTAATCATCAATTCTTCCTCATCACACAATTCAAAACAAAAATAATATTTAAATCTCGAAGATTCATCTAAGACGGAATTTTCTTCTTGTTTCCGTCAAACACCGATTCCAACTTGAGTGGAACATTATTGTTTATCAAGTTACCGGGGGAGAAATTTAAATGAAATGTTTGGGGCATGATCACCAGAACCTCGAATATATTTTCAGACATTTCTACACCTCTCTGTTTCTCCATCTATCCACACCTCTTTCTTCCTCCTATACCATCATCTCTGCATTTCCTCTACACCTCCGCCTCTTTCCGACTCTCTTTCCCTCCTTCACCTCCGCCTCTCTCTTCACCTCCTACACATTCTCTTCTTTAAAATGTTTAAATATATATGAGGTTCTGATAATCATGCTCCACGCATTCTATTAAAACTTTTTCCCCGGTAATATAGTTAGAAAACAGTGGTGTTCCACTCTACTTCGAAATGCACCTCAAGGGATGTGCTCGGTATGATGCTCACCCCTCGATGCTTTTCCTTGAGTGAGGTTTGCAGCCTTTGTACCCCGAGCCTGTACTCTGTCTGCGGTCTTCTTTATCCTTCCCCCAAACTTCAAGACTTTCCACTTGGTCGGGTTAAACTCCAGAAGCCATTTGTGGGACCAGGCTTGTAGCATGTCCGGATTCCTGACCTGGTCCTCGTCCACTTGTATTCTCCTCATTAGTTTCACGTCGTCTGCCAACTGGAACACCTCTGACTCTATCCCTTGTCATTTCATTTACGTATATAAGAAACATCAACGGACCTAGGACTGACACTTGTGGAACCCCACTCGACACACGCACCCATTCCGACATCTTGTTATGTATCATCACTCGTTTCATTCCTGTCAGGTATTCCCTAATCCATTGCCGTATTTTTTCCTGTTATTCCTGCTTGCTCTTCTAGCTTTTGTAACAGTCTCTTGTGTGGTACTGTGTCAAAAACCTTCATACAGGCCAAACAAATGCAATCTTTCCATCCCTCTTTCTTCTGTCTTATTTATTTGACCTTGTTGTAGAACTCCAGTAGGTTTGTGACGCAGGATTTTCCATCCCCGAAGCCGTGCTGGTTGTCATTTTTGAACTCACTGTGTTGCACCACTTTCCTCTTGATAATCTCCATAACTTTACATATTATACAAGTCAGTGACACTGGTCTGTAATTTAGTGCTGCCTGTCTCTCTCCTTTCTTAAAAATCAGGACCACCTCTGGTAGTTGCTCTCTTTCGATAGATTTACTGAAGAGTGTTGTTAGCGGCACACAGTGTGTCTGCTCCCTCTCTCATGACCCATGGAGAGATGTTATCTGGTCTCACTGCCGTCGAGGTATATAACTCACATAGCAGTTTCTTCACTTCATCCCCGCCTTCCTCAACCTGATTGTCTGGTCCCTGACTGTTATTTTTCTTCTGATATATTTATATAACAACTCTGGATCAGATCTGGCTTTCTGTGATATGTCATTTCCAAATCGCCGCTGGGCCTCCCTAATTATCAGCTCTTTGGCTCAGCTTCTTGTTTTTGTGAATTCTTCCTTTCTATACTTTTTCTTTACTCTATTACACTTAGCTTTGGCCTTTCTACACCTCTGGGTAAACCATGGGCTCACTCTGGCCCTTCTGTTACCCCTGGGTAAACCCATGGGCTCCCTCTTTCCATTGTTACCCCTGGGTAAACCATGGGCTCCCTCTGACCCTTCTGTTACCCCTGGTAAACCATGGGCTCACTCTGGCCCTTCTGTTACCCCTGGGTAAACCATGGGCTCACTCTGGCCCTTCTGTTACCCCTGGGTAAACCATGGGCTCACTCTGGCCCTTCTGTTACCCCCTGGGTAGAAACTTCTTCTCTTCCCTTACTGCACTTTGTAGCAACTTGTTCCTTCATTTCATTTACTGTCTTTCCTTCTAGTTCTCTTTCGCTCTGCTCATCATGCAGGAATTGCTTCATACCTGTGTAGTCGTTTCTTTGGAGGTTTTGCTTCTGTCGTCCTCCTCGTGCTGCTTCATTCTCCACTGTTAACTCTACAAGGTATTAGAAACTCAAGACCACGTGATCACTAGCGCCTGGGGCCTTGTGAATGTAATATTTCCTATGTCGGAACCACTCAGGGTGAATACGAGGTCAGCCTTCCTTGTTGATGGCCCTGTTTTGAACTTTGTCCATTTGCCTACAGGCAAGCCTGTAGAAGTTGTTGTTATCAGTTATGAGAAGCCTCTTGTACCTCCTGTAAGCCTCATAATAAGCACTATTGCTTCACGGCAACGATATCCAAACCGAGGCTGATCTGAAGGCTTCATTACATACTTCCAATGAGGAATGTATTTATGCTGTTGATGAATGATAAGTTCGATCCCCAGTAAGAGAGGAAACATTAGGGGGTGTTTCCTTAAGACACTGTCATTGTTTATCTAGCAGGAAGTAGGTACCTGGGTGTTAGCCGACTAGTGTGGGTAGCCTCATGAGGACAAAATTAACCTAATTTGCCCGTAATACTCTGCATAACCAGGGGCTTTATATATAGTATGTCACTGATGTCAGGTAGGTCTGTACGTTGTACATGTGCTAGCATAAATTAAAATTATAATTCTTATTGTTAATAACCATCATCTTGGAAAACATTTGGTACGGTGGTGAGGTGAAGCTCTGAACAAGTTTCTCCTACAGTTAACCCCATTCTCCTTTAAATTACTATAAGATATTTTAAGCTAGATTAGATTATTTATATTGCGGTACGTCTGGCAACGAGGTGGCTGACGTAAAATAGGGAACGATGAATTCTAAATATGAATGTTTGTTAGTGTGAGAATGAGCTGTAGATCCATGTTGTACAAGATGACTGATCACTTCGATATACTGGAATTGTTAGTGTTGATTGGATGAACAAATGTGCCTTCAGGTAGCTGGTGTGGCGTGTGTCACACCAGCTACCTTGCCACCAGGCTGGCAAGTGTGCCTTCAGGTAGCTGGTGTGACATTGCCACACCAGCTACCTTGCCGATACTTCTATCTACTTGGAACAATTTAAACCCCTGAATGTGACATTCAGCTGGCATGTCCCTGCACTAGCAACTAATCTCAACTCGTCACCAGGGTAAAGGTAGTGTGTATCGTTTCTGTTAGACGGCGATGATACCAAGAGACTATAATGTGTTTTCGGCGCAGATGCTTCCGGTAGAGGACTTAAGTGCAGAAAAATCACAATAGTGGTGTTTCACCGAGGATGGACAGTTGAATAGACACACCAAACCCAGTATTTTTAGCGGTGAGTTGAATCTTTATCAAGGGAGACGTATGCAGCTTTTTCTCACCGCCTGTATAGTAAGGGAGGCGGTCGATGACCGCCTTAACGATTTTTTGGAGTGTCAAGTTGTGCGTGTCACGTTGTGCGTGTCACGTTGTGCGTGTCAAGTTGTGACTTCCTTCCGAAGGAAAATACAAATTTATTTACGTACGCATTTCTCTCAACATTTTTTTTCCAGAGGTTCCTGCCTAGTGGTGGCTGGGTTCTGCCTAGTGGTGGCTGGGTTCTGCCTAGTGGTGGCTGGGTTCTGCCTAGTGGTGGCTGGGTTCTGCCTAGTGGTGGCTGGGTTCTGCCTAGTGGTGGCTGGGTTCTGCCTAGTGGTGGCTGGGTTCTGCCTAGTGGTGGCTGGGTTCTGCCTAGTGGTGGCTGGGTTCTGCCTAGTGGTGGCTGGGTTCTGCCTAGTGGTGGCTGGGTTCTGCCTAGTGGTGGCTGGGTTCTGCCTAGTGGTGGCTGGGTTCTGCCTAGTGGTGGCTGGGTTCTGCCTAGTGGTGGCTGGGTTCTGCCTAATGGTGGCTGGGTTCTGCCTAGTGGTGGCTGGGTTCTGCCTAGTGGTGGCTGGGTTCTGCCTAGTGGTGGCTGGGTTCTTCCTAGTGGTGGCTGGGTTCTGCCTAGTGGTGGCTGGGTTCTGCCTAGTGGTGGCTGGTCCAGCGAGATGATGCCATTATGTGGCCATAGAGTTTATCATGAGGTTACCTGCGCCTTCTCTTGGCGGACGTAATATAAATTATAATAATCATTATTTTTACAGGTACATGACAGATCTAGCTGACATCACTGGTATACTACATAGTAAGCCCCTGGTTATGCAGTTAAGGTTAATTTTGCCCCCAGAATGCGACCCACACCAGTAGGCTAACACCCAGGTACCTACTTGCTGCTAGGTGAACACGGACAGCAGGTGTCTTAAGAAAGCACACCATAATGTTTCCAACCATACCAGGGATCGAACCACGGACCTCAGAGTGATGAGTGTGCTGTTAAGTATTCATGTGAACATATTTATTTATTTAGCTATTATTGTATTAGTCTCAAATTTAGACAGCCAGGCAGAAGTTTTAATTACCGTAATTACTGAAAATAAGGCAATTCGGAAAGCCCAAAATAATAATATGTAATGTGAATGAGTTTCTCTCCTGGCTGGGAGCACCTCCTGGCTGGAAGCACCTGGCTGGGAGCACCTGGCTGGAAGCACCTGGCTGGGAGCACCTCCTGGCTGGAAGCACCTCCTGGCTGGAAGCATCTGGCTGGTAGCACCTCTTGGCTGGAAGCATCTGGCTGGGAGCACCTCCTGGCTGGAAGCACCTCCTGGCTGGTAGCACCTCCTGGCTGGTAGCACCTCCTGGCTGGAAGCATCTGGCTGGGAGCACCTCCTGGCTGGAAGCATCTGGCTGGGAGCACCTCCTGGCTGGAAGCACCTGCTGGCTGGAAGCATCTGGCTGGGAGCACCTCCTGGCTTGAAGCACCTCCTGGCTGGTAGCACCTGCTGGCTGATAGCACCCCCTGGCTGGTAGCACCTCCTGGCTGGTAGCACCTCCTGGCTGGTAGCACCTCCTGGCTGGTAGATGCACCTGGCTGGTAGCACCTCCTGGCTGGTAGCACCCCCTGGCTGGTAGCACCTCCTGGCTGGAAGCACCTGGCTGGGAGCACCTCCTGGCTGGAAGCACCTGGCTGGTAGCACCTCCTGGCTGATAGCACCTCCTGGCTGGTAGATGCACCTGGCTGGGAGCACCTCCTGGCTGGGAGCACCTCCTGGCTGGAAGCACCTCCTGGCTGGAAGCACCTGGCTAGGAGCACCTGGCTGGAAACACCTGGCTGGGAGCACCTCCTGGCTGGAAGCACCTCCTGGCTGGTAGCACCTCCTGGCTGGAAGCATCTGGCTGGTAGCACCTGCTGGCTGGAAGCATCTGACTGGGAGCACCTCCTGGCTGGAAGCACCTCCTGGCTTGAAGCACCTCCTGGCTAGTAGCACCTCCTGGCTGGAAGCATCTGGCTGGTAGCACCTGCTGGCTCAAAGCATCTGGCTGGGAGCACCTCCTGGCTGGAAGCACCTCCTGGCTTGAAGCACCTCCTGGCTGGTAGCACCTCCTGGCTGGAAGCATCTGGCTGGTAGCACCTGCTGGCTGAAAGCATCTGGCTGGGAGCACCTGCTGGCTGAAAGCATCTGGCTGGGAGCACCTCCTGGCTGGTAGCACCTCCTGGCTGGAAGCATCTGGCTGGGATCACCTCCTGGCTTGAAGCACCTCCTGGCTGGTAGCATCTGCTGGCTGGAAGCATCTGGCTGGGAGCACCTCCTGGCTTGAAGCACCTCCTGGCTGGTAGCACCTCCTGGCTGGAAGCACCTGGCTGGGAGCACCTCCTGACTCTCATATTCTTGGAGTGTTTGGTAGATTCTTGTTATTATCAAAGTTATCTGCATTGATTTTATGTTTTATTTTGCAGTGTCATTCACTTATTTTTCTCTGCCACTGACCAAACTTGTGTGGTTCTTGTTTCTTTCTAGACCGTGGAACTGGTCTAGGGTCATGCTAGTTGTGATGTACAAGTGGATTATTTTTTTGTATACATGCGAATCGCTAAGCCCGTTTGGGCTAAGCGCAATCAGTAGTCGAGGCTCGATCCTCCGTCTGCTAATCAGCAAGTGTCAGTAGAAAGACTCACTCATTTCTTTCTTTACTTGTCACCGGTTTGCTGGGCTGCCTCAGCTGACAGTGTTGTCGAGGAGTCAGTCTCTTTTGTGTCCCAACTACTGGCCAGTGCAATCTAACAGGACTACAGTCCTTCTCCACGGGCTGCTACTATCACATCAGTCACCTTCCTCTGGCTGGTCGTGTGCTTCACCGCCACCATCATTACTGGACGACAGTGAGACATAGCACACTCCATCTGAGGGCTACTCACTAGCCCTTGCTAGGTAGCGTCTATTGAAATAGTAGGTACAAGTTGCCCCTCAGCACCACTGTAAGTCACACACACAATGGGCGCCTGTGACGAGCGGGGTTCCACAGGGGTCAGTCCTAGGACCCGTGCTGTTTTTGGTATATGTGAATGACATGACTGAAGGGATAGACTCAGAAGTGTCCCTGTTTGCAGATGATGTGAAATGAGAAGAATTAAATCAGATGAGGACCAGGCAGGACTACAAAGACACCTGGACAGGCTGGACACGTGGTCCAGCAACTGGCTACTCGAATTTAACCCCGCCAAATGCAAAGTCATGAAGATCGGGGAAGCGCAAAGAAGACCGCAGACAGAGAATGGGCTAGGGGGCAAAAGACTGCAAACCTCACTCAAGGAGAAAGATCTTGGTGTAAGTATAATACCGAGCACATCTCCGAAAGCACACATCAACCAGATAACTGCTGCAGCATATGGACGACTGGCAAACCTGAGAATAGCGTTCCGATAACTTAGTAAGGAATCGTTCAAGACACTGTACACCGTGTACGTCAGACCCATACTCGAGTATGCAGCACAAGTTAGGAACCCACACCTGGTCAAGCACGTAAAGAAATTAGAGAAAGTGCAAAGGTTTGCAACAAGGCTAGTTCCAGAGTTAAGGGAAATGTCCTACGAAGAAAGGTTAAGGGAAATCAGCCTGACGACACTGAAGGACAGGAGGGTTAGGGGAGACATGATAGCGACATATAAAATACTGCTAGGAATAGATAAGGTGGACAGAGACAGGATGTTCCAGATATGAAACACAACAGCAAGGGGTCACAATTGGAAGTTGAAGACTCAGATGAGTCAAAGAGATGTTAGGAAGTATTTCTTCAGTCACAGAGTTGTCAGGAAGTGTAATAGTCTGGAAAGTGAGATAGTGGAGGCAGGAACCATACATAGCTTTAAGACGAGGTATGATAAAGCTCATGGAGCAGGAAGAGAGAGAACCTAGTAGCGATCAGTGAAGAGGCGGGGCCAGGAGCTGAGTCTCGACCTTTGCAACCACAAATAGGTGAGTAGAATTAGCTGAGTACACACACATCAATTAACAAGTCACCCCACTACCCACATACCACGCCAAATCACACAGATCATACCAATATCACTTCAACATACACATATCAGCCTAATACCACACTTATTACAAGCATAAAACACTCTACATCCACCTAGCCTAGAACACAGATACATCACTCTACACCCACCTGGCCTAGAACACAGATACATCACTCTACACCCACCTGGCCTAGAACACAGATACATCACTCTACACCCACCTGGCCTGGAACACAGATACATCACTCTACATCCACCTGGCCTAGAACACAGATACATCACTCTACACCCACCTGGCCTAGAACACAGATACATCACTCTACACCCACCTGGCCTAGAACACAGATACATCACTCTACACCCACCTGGCCTGGAACACAGATACATCACTCTACACCCACCTGGCCTGGAACACAGATACATCACTACACTCACCTGGCCTGGAACACAGATACATCACTCTACACATACCTGGCCTGGAACACAGATACATCACTCTACATCCACCTGGCCTGGAACAAAGATACATCACTCTACACCCACCTGGCCTGGAACAGAGATACATCACTCTACACCCACCTGGCCTGGAACACAGATACATCACTCTACACCCACCTGGCCTGGAACAAAGATACATCACTCTACACCCACCTGGTCTGGAACAAAGATACATCACTCTACACCCACCTGGCCTGGAACACAGATACATCAGTCTACATCCACCTGGCCTGGAACACAGATACATCACTCTACACCCACCTGGCCTGGAACAAAGATACATCACTACACCCACCTGGCCTGGAACACAGATACATCACTCTACACCCACCTGGCCTGGAACACAGATACATCACTACATCCACCTGGCCTGGAACACAGATACATCAGTCTACATCCACCTGGTCTGGAACACAGATACATCACTCAACATCCACCTGGCCTGGAACACAGATACATCACTCTACATCCACCTGGCCTGGAACACAGATACATCACTCTACACCCACCTGGCCTGGAACAAGATACATCACTCTACACCCACCTGGCCTGGAACACAGATACATCACTCTACACCCACCTGGCCTGGAACACAGATACATCACTCAACATCCACCTGGCCTGGAACACAGATACATCACTCAACATCCACCTTGCCTGGAACAAAGATACATCACTCTACACCCACCTGGCCTGGAACACAGATACATCACTCTACATCCACCTGGCCTGGAACACAGATACATCACTCTACACCCACCTGGCCTGGAACACAGATACATCACTCTACATCCACCTGGCCTGGAACACAGATACATCACTCTACACCCACCTGGCCTGGAACACAGATACATCACTCTACACCCACCTGGCCTGGAACACAGATACATCACTCAACATCCACCTGGCCTGGAACACAGATACATCACTCAACATCCACCTGGCCTGGAACAAAGATACATCACTCTACACCCACCTGGCCTGGAACACAGATACATCACTCTACATCCACCTGGCCTGGAACAAAGATACATCACTCTACACCCACCTGGCCTGGAACACAGATACATCACTCTACATCCACCTGGCCTGGAACACAGATACATCACTCTACACCCACCTGGCCTGGAACAAAGATACATCACTCTACACCCACCTGGCCTGGAACACAGATACATCACTCTACATCCACCTGGCCTGGAACACAGATACATCACTCTACACCCACCTGGCCTGGAACACAGATACGTCACTCTACACCCACCTGGCCTGGAACACAGATACATACCTCTACACCCACCTGGCCTGGAACACAGATACATCACTCTACACCCACCTGGCCTGGAACACAGATACATCACTCTACACCCACCTGGCCTGGAACACAGATACATCACTCTACACCCACCTGGCCTGGAACATAGATACGTCACTCTACACCCACCTGGCCTGGAACACAGATACATCACTCAACATCCACCTGGCATGGAACACAGATACGTCACTCTACACCAACCTGGCCTGGAACACAAATACATCACTCTACACCCACCTGGCCTGGAACACAGATACATCACTCTACACCCACCTGGCCTGGAACAAAGATACATCACTCTACACCCACCTGGCCTGGAACAAAGATACATCACTCTACACCCACCTGGCCTGGAACAAAGATACATCACTCTACACCCACCTATTCTGGAACAAAGATACATCACTCTACACCCACCTGGCCTGGAACACAGATACATCACTCTACACCCACCTGGCCTGGAACAAAGATACATCACTCTACACCCACCTATTCTGGAACAAAGATACATCACTCTACACCCACCTGGCCTGGAACAAAGATACATCACTCTACACCCACCTATTCTGGAACAAATATACATCACTCTACACCCACCTATTCTGGAACAAAGATACATCACTCTACACCCACCTGGCCTGGAACAAAGATACATCACTCTACACCCACCTATTCTGGAACACAGATACATCACTCTACACCCACCTGGCCTGGAACACAGATACATCACTCTACACCCACCTGGCCTGGAACAGAGATACATCACTCTACACCCACCTGGCCTGGAACACAGATACATCACTCTACATCCACCTGGCCTGGAACACAGATACATCACTCTACACCCACCTGGCCTGGAACACAGATACATCACTCTACACCCACCTGGCCTGGAACAAAGATACATCACTCTACACCCACCTGGCCTGGAACACAGATACATCACTCTACAACCACCTGGTCTGGAACACAGATACATCACTCTACACCCACCTGGCCTGGAACACAGATACATCACTCTACACCCACCTGGCCTGGAACACAGATAATCACTCAACATCCACCTGCCATGGAACACAGATACGTCACTCTACACCCACCTGGCCTGGAACACAGATACATCACTCTACACCCACCTGGCCTGGAACACAGATACATTACTCTACATCCACCTGGCCTGGAACACAGATACATCACTCTACACCCACCTGGCCTGGAACACAGATACATCACTCTACACCCACCTGGCCTGGAACACAGATACGTCACTCTACACCCACCTGGCCTGGAACACAGATACATCACTCTACACCCACCTGGCCTGGAACACAGATACATCACTCTACACCCACCTGGCCTGGAACACAGATACATCACTCTACACCCACCTGGCCTGGAACACAGATACATCACTCTACATCCACCTGGCATCATCATAACCACTGTTAACACTGGTCATAAATATTTGATTTCCACGTCTTCTTCACCACTGCTTCAGTTTGGATCATTAGTTCATGTTCCTTCTTTTCTTATTCTTAGTGTAAATGAATTATTATTATAATCAAGGGGAAGCGCTAAGCCCGTAGGATTATACAGCGTCTGTGGGGGGATATGGAAGGTATTCAGGCTTATTTCATGGAACTGGAGCACAAGCCCAATTCCCTAGATCAAGAGCCCCTCACCAGCGTCAAGGAACCTCCCTTGAGAGGCTATTGAAATGAAGACCCATATCCCGTTTGACATTTTGTTTACGTTATATTTTTTTACTCTGTTATCCATAATGGGAGGAGATGGTTGGCCAGTCCTCTTCAGCTCTGTCCCACTAAATTTGTTTTCATTCAATATTGGTTTGTGTTAATGTTCCCACATATTAACCTTGATATTATGAACAAAGTTACGTTTCAGAGAACATTAATTCTATTGATAACACTGAACAAGAAAAATGTAAATGCTACATAATATGAACATGTTGGATCAATATATGAAGTTGAAATTGAAGAAGCATGTCTGCATATTTACCTATTGGAAAACATATAATTTCAAGAACTCTTATTGTATAACTCATGTTCCATCAAAATTCACAGCACTGATAATGTAATAAGTCGTTAAAAACATATTTTCTATTATAAAGTAACAGCCAAGGACGTTTCAAAAACATTAAGCAACATATTCTCACTGGGAGTAGAATTTTTTTTTTAAATGTTTTAAGCATTTGGCTTCTGAAGAAACCAACGGTAGTCACAGACCAGGCCGCAGGGGCGTTGACCCCTGGAACTCTCTCCAGGTAAACTCCAGTCCCCCATCATATTAGTAGTGACACGCCCCTGATAATCTAACTCCATTGTTATTAGTGACACGCCCCTGATAACCTAACTCCATTGTACTGATATCCTGGTGACACTTTCTACTATTCCCAATATTAGATGAAAAGAATTTCAGGCGTAATGAAGAAAGTGCATTTCCAGGGACATAGATCAACCTTGCGCTTGTAACTTCTAGCACAAAAATTAGACACATGTGCAACATCTGGGTGTCTTTATTGTAGACGTTTCGCCCTCCAGTGACTTTATCAATACAAATTCTAGGATATAATCTGAAGAGAGTAGAACTATATACCTCATCTTTTGTATATAGTTCTACTGTCTTCAAATTATGTCCTCGAATTTGTATTGATAAAGCCACTGGAGGGCGAAACGTCTACAGTAAAGATACCCAGATGTTGCACATGTGTCTAATATTCATCTTGTCGGTACTGTGTACCATTCATGTAAAACTTCTATCATGTTTTGCACTAACTCGACAAACTATAACTCTGTGTCTTCTTGGGAAAGTTCTGGACGGCTGTTTGGAAGCTGCTCATGCAGCCACCTTCAGTGGGGTCAGTTGACAGGAAGACTGGGTGGGGTCAGTGTTGACAGGAAGACTGGGTGGGGTCAGTGTTGACAGGAAGACTGGGTGGGGTCAGTGTTGACAGGAAGACTGGGTGGGGTCAGTGTTGACAGGAAGACTGGGTGGGGTCAGTATTGACAGGAAGACTGGGTGGGGTCAGTGTTGACAGGAAGACTGGGTGGGGTCAGTGTTGACAGGAAGACTGGGTGGGGTCAGTGTTGACAGGAAGACTGGGGGGGTCAGTGTTGAAGGAAGACTGGGTGGGTCAGTGTTGACAGGAAGACTGGGTGGGGTCAGTGTTGACAGGAAGACTGGGTGGGGTCAGTGTTGACAGGAAGACTGGGTGGGGTCAGTGTTGACAGGAAGACTGGGTGGGGTCAGTGTTGACAGGAAGACTGGGTGGGGTCAGTGTTGACAGGAAGACTGGGTGGGGTCAGTGTTGACAGGAAGACTGGGTGGGGTCAGTGTTGACAGGAAGACTGGGTGGGGTCAGTGTTGACAGGAAGACTGGGTGGGGTCAGTGTTGACAGGAAGACTGGGTCGGAGAGCAGTTAATGTATTTTTGACCCAGCAAATACTCCGGCCTTAAGCTTTGCATGACGCAAAACTCCTCCAATTTATTTCTTTAAGGTAAATAAATCCTACACCTTCACCATCTGCAGCCTTTATAGTGTTTCACTAGGCCATAATTTATATGAAGTGGTGGCAGAAATATCTTTTGAGAAGACACCAGTGGCATGTGTTGTATGTTAAATTTCTTAGAAAAGGGCCTTTTCTTACTGGCCATTCTTTGATCTTGTAGTGGTTAGCATCGTTATTTCTATTACACAAGCAAAGGAAGCACATGTACTTTGTGAAGCGAAGTTAAAGACCAAGTATTAACCCTCTCACTTTCAGCTCCCCACATTTTTTCCACTTGTGGACGTCGTGTTTTGTTAGTCCATGGCTTTTCATTGCCATTGTCAAGGAGCACTGGTGTCAAACTTACCTCCCTAGATCAAGAGCCCCTCACAGCATCAAGGAACCTCCCTTAAGGGGCAACAAGTCCCTAGATAAGCTAACTTCTGGATCATCGAGGCAATCAAACAGCTTGCTTGAACATGACGAGCCATTCGCCAAACAGTAATAATGCTCAAAGCAGCAGTGAGCAGCACAGTGTCTGGCAAGGAACAAGGAGACCAAAAGTGACCCTAACTGGGGACCTTCAGCAAATCCTCTACGGAAGGCATTAAACTCCCTTATTACTGTAGCTGAGTTCAGCAGTTCCAATCGTCGACTACGACAGTGCGTAGATTCTAAAACAATGTAGGTCGAGAGTTGAAAGGAGACCAGAGATATAGATTATTATTATTATAATTAAATGAAGCGCTAAACCCCAGAGATATAGAGAATGTCTCCCGACACAACCTATGAAAACATCAAATAAAACTAAGTCTAAATAACGTTCTGTGAACGGAATTACAAGATGTATGTCCTGACTCACCAACAGAGACATACTGTACCAAAAATAGTCTAAATAACACAAGATGTTTCCTGCACGAGGCGCAGCCAGAGAGTGAGAGAGGGAGGCAGACCCAGCAGAGTCATCGTCTGGTGACTAGTACCAGCTTACCCCTGGCACCAACTGTGAAACAAGTGGTCAGGTCAGTCAAAACTCTCCTTCAACAAGCAAAGTGAGAAGTATAGTTGTTACATCATACCTACTTACATAAACTAAATATGTAAGTCAAATAATAATAGAAAGCATGAAATTATCGTTTGAGTTATTAGCAAAAAATATCAGCAATATAATATTCGATGAACAAGCAACATTGAATAATATATTGCGGATTTTTCTCTGAGGACACTACATGTTGTTGTTTTGCTAAGAGTTATTTAACTACTGCAGGGTGATTAAGTGAGGTTGTTTCAGTGTCTCTGATTGTTGTGGTTGGTAAAGATCAGCATTATCAGTTTCTTCAGGACCATCACGTACAGTGTCATAAGCAACAGGTGACACAGGTACCGCAGTGTCTTCACTGTGTGACACAGGTACAGCAGTGTCTTCACTGTGTGACACAGGTACAACAGTGCCTTCACTGTGTGACACAGGTACAACAGTGCCTTCACTGTGTGACACAGGTACAACAGTGCCTTCACTGTGTGACACAGGTACAGCAGTGTCTTCACAGTGTGACACAGGTACAGCAGTGTCTTCACTGTGTGACACAGGTACAGCAGTGCCTTCACTGTGTGACACAGGTACAACAGTGCCTTCACTGTGTGACACAGGTACAACAGTGCCTTCACTGTGTGACACAGGTACTGCAGTGTCTACACTGTGTGACACAGGTACAGCAGTGCCTTCACTGTGTGACACAGGTACAACAGTGCCTTCACTGTGTGACACAGGTACAACAGTGTCTACACTGTGTGACACAGGTACAGCAGTGTCTTCACTGTGTGACACAGGTACAACAGTGCCTTCACGGTGTGACACAGGTACAACAGTGCCTTCACTGTGTGACACAGGTACAGCAGTGTCTTCATAGTGTGACACAGGTACAGCAGTGTCTTCACTGTGTGACACAGGTACAGCAGTGTCTTCACAGTGTGACACAGGTACAGCAGTGTCTTCACAGTGTGACACAGGTACAGCAGTGTCTTCACTGTGTGACACAGGTACAGCAGTGCCTTCACTGTGTGACACAGGTACAGCATTGCCTTCACTGTGTGACACAGGTACAGCAGTGCCTTCACTGTGTGACACAGGTACAGCATTGCCTTCACTGTGTGACACAGGTACAACAGTGCCTTCACTGTGTGACACAGGTACAGCAGTGTCTTCACTGTGTGACACAGGTACAGCAGTGCCTTCACTGTGTGACACAGGTACAGCAGTGTCTTCACAGTGTGACACAGGTACAGCAGTGCCTTCACTGTGTGACACAGGTACAACAGTGTCTTCACTGTGTGACACAGGTACAGCATTGCCTTCACAGTGTGACACAGGTACAACAGTGTCTTCACTGTGTGACACAGGTACAGCATTGCCTTCACTGTGTGACACAGGTACAGCAGTGCCTTCACTGTGTGACACAGGTACAGCAGTGCCGTCACTCTGTGACACAGGTACAGCAGTGTCTTCACTGTGTGACACAGGTACAGCAGTGCCTTCACTGTGTGACACAGGTACAGCAGTGCCGTCACTCTGTGACACAGGTACAGCAGTGTCTTCACAGTGTGACACAGGTACAGCAGTGTCTTCACAGTGTGACACAGGTACAGCAGTGTCTTCACTGTGTGACACAGGTACAGCAGTGTCTTCACAGTGTGACACAGGAACAGCAGTCTCTTCACAGTGTGACACAGGTACAGCAGTGTCTTTACTGTGTGACACAGGTACAGCAGTGTCTTCACTGTGTGACACAGGTACAGCAGTGTCTTCACTGTGTGACACAGGTACAGCAGTGTCTTCACTGTGTGACACAGGTACAGCAGTATCTTCACTGTGTGACACAGGTACAGCAGTGCCTTCGCTGTGTGACACAGGTACAGCAGTGCCTTCACTGTGTGACACAGGAACAGCAGTGAATTCACTGTGTGACACAGGTACAGCAGTGTCTTCACAGTGTGACACAGGTACAGCAGTGCCTTCACAGTGTGACACAGGTACAGCAGTGTCTTCACAGTGTGACACAGGTACAGCAGTGTCTTCACAGTGTGACACAGGTACAGCAGTGTCTTCACTGTGTGACACAGGAACAGCAGTGAATTCACTGTGTGACACAGGTACAGCAGTGTCTTCACAGTGTGACACAGGTACAGCAGTGTCTTCACAGTGTGACACAGGTACAGCAGTGAATTCACTGTGTGACACAGGTACAGCAGTGTCTTCACAGTGTGACACAGGAACAGCAGTGCCTTCACTGTGTGACACAGGAACAGCAGTGCCTTCACTGTGTGACACAGGTACAGCAGTGCATTCACTGTGTGACACAGGTACAGCAGTGTCTTCACTGTGTGACACAGGTACAGCAGTGCCTTCACTGTGTGACACAGGAACAGCAGTGCCTTCACTGTGTGACACAGGTTTCAGTGCTGACTCACATTCTGGATATGTTATTTTGTTCACGTGTTTCTTCAAGAAAGCAGCCAGCATACAGCCAGCATACAGCCAGCATACAACCAGCATACAGCCAGCATACAGCCAGCATACAGAGGTCAATCAAGTGTCACACCACTGGAAGTGCAAGTGGCAGTGATGTACGTTGCTCATACAGACACTGTCAGTCCAGAGATAAAAACAGTAGAGCATGTATGAAGTGCCCAAGTTAGTTTGACCACCAAGTGACAAGTATACACCAAGTATACACCAAGTATACACCAAGTATACACCAAGTAGTGTATACTTGTCACATATACAGCAAAAGTTGTCTGCATTGTACAGTCATCCTTGTCTATTCGTATTAATCTGATATAGAGATTATATATCATAGATCAATATAAATCAAGTGTCAATACGGATAAGTGTATGAGGCAGAGAAATGCAATTGAAGCAATATGAACACCAATGTACACAATGGACAGTAACCTTTAGTAGACACTATCTGAACACTGGGACGACCAGAACACAAATGATACTGGAAAGGAATTTATAGAAAGAAATAATAGTCATTTCGTATTTTACAGTTACTAAATACAGTTGTTGTACACAGTACAGTAAGGGCAACCATTACATGAAGTAATTGTACCGTGGGCAACCATTATATGAAGTAACTGTACCGTGGGCAACCATTACATGAAGTAACTGTACCGTGGGCAACCATTATATGAAGTAAATGTACCGTGGGCAACCATTACATGAAGTAATTGTACCGTGGGCAACCATTATATGAAGTAACTGTACCGTGGGCAACCATTACATGAAGTAACTGTACCGTGGGCAACCATTACATGAAGTAACTGTACCGTGGGCAACCATTACATGAAGTAACTGTACCGTGGGCAACCATTATATGAAGTAAGTGTACCGTGGGCAACCATTACATGAAGTAACTGTACCGTGGGCAACCATTACATGAAGTAACTTTACCGTGGGCAACCATTACATGAAGTAACTGTACCGTGAGCAACCATTACATGAAGTAACTGTACCGTGGGCAACTATTACATGAAGTAACTGTACCGTGGGCAACCATTACATGAAGTAACTGTACCATGGGCAATTATTACATGAAGTAACTGTACCGTGGGCAACCATTACATGAAGTAACTGTACCATGGGCAACCATTA